>CAWUHX010000008.1:1958026-2044550 GCA_963922205.1 Romanomermis culicivorax | reverse complement strand
TGAACACGAACCCTACGAACTTGAATGAATTGATATTCAAAGGAACATTATTTTTCTTTAAAATGTAGCTACTTGAAGTACAGTAATTCAAATATTCATTTCATGGCAGGGTTCGAAGAATTCGTTGAGAGCAACTGTTGTAGTGTGTTTCCGCCGATTTTTAGGATTTTTGCCGTAGTTTGTCGTTTTTAAGAAGACGCCCGCAGGTACAATTCGAATCAGGCGAAGCGAGCCACCTCGAAACGTCATACTGCAGTGCTTATTCGGTACATGTGTGGGCGAGCTCTTTTTTATTCTTCTTGTCATATTTTTTCGTATTAGTCACTGTTCCCCTAGCCTTTAGTTTTTCTCAGCACGCAGTACCTTTATTGTATAACTCCGCCCATTTCGTAATTGTTATACTGATTACGTAAGTTGTTTATTTGATTAGGTAAAATTTGTTTAGGAGAAACGTCTCTGAATTCAAATTAGGAAACCGAAGGTTTTCTAATTTGGGTTAAATTATCGTGGGGTTTAAGTACCTTAAGTTTAGCAGTTTTTGAGCTGAGTGTGGGCGCTGGAAACACATGCATTAAGGTCGATCCTTGGCTATCTCTCCTGCCTGCTTCCTGCCAAAACTTCCTACGCCTCATGGCAAAGACTGAACTTTACAGAAAAATGCTGATATAAAATGAAAATTATCCTCTAAATGCATTGATGTGTGTCTACGAGTTAGCCCTCAAACTCCTCTGCTAATTTTTGTGCTAAAAATTCTGTCCATGGCCAAGACTTCAGATAAATGTTGCTCCGAACACTCTGCTGTCTATGTCTAACTATGCGAATTGACAATTAAAGCAGACTGTATGTTTGTGGCATTGTGCTCCTCGACTTCAGCCATACCCTTACATCGACCAATCTATTTTTTATTGTATTTCAAAAAACTTTTTTATTACAATCACTTTGTACTTTTTGTAAATCATGATATTATGTCTACAATTTAAGAGTAGATCAAAATGAAAGTATGATATCTGAATATGATATGTGTTTTTGATGTAAACAAAGTTTTGCAAAAGTAACACAAATAGGTTAGGCTTAGACTTTGGCTGAAACTTTGCATCAGGCTTAGGCTTAGGCATAGGCCTATGCCCAAACTCAAGCTAAGGCTTAGACTTAGGCTCAGGATGGGCCAACTGAAATAACCTACTAGGGCATGGGCCATGGCTAAGGCAATCATTTATCGATTCAGTTATTTACTTGGCTAATGGGCTAATGAGCTAATGTCAATCATGCATATACGTACATATATAATAACCTCATATTGTATTATTTTTGTTATATTTGTATATTTTTAAATTATGCTAATGAAACAAATTATACATTCTGCACAAGGCCAAAGGAAAAGCAACATATGATTTTTATTTGCAAGAGTTTGCATGACAGGTTTGGATTATGTTTCTTCCTCTATGATATTTTAAAAGTTGAGTTGTGGGTATGACACACACTGGTAAGTTCACTATACATTTGAGGTTATTTTGATGTGTCACACAAGTAACCCATAAAGTGTGAGCGATCAAGGTCAAGAAACTCAAGGTCAAGAAAACTGAGTGATCAAGGTCAAGAAACTCAAACTTCTCAGTATTACTAGTTGACTTTTTTGGCTTTATACATGCCAAATGAAACAACTGCTAAGCTGGTGTCCATTAAAATACATAATGGAGCACACATAATTCGTATATTGCATGTTGCCTCTGAAAATCTGTAAAGAACATATACAGGATGAAATTTGAGATATGCAAATGCAACTCTTCAGGTCAACATTAATATTAAGCTTATAAAACCCAAGCTTTCTTTGGTGACACTCTGTAAGCAAACTGATCCTTCAGCAAAAAAACCAAGTCAGAATTTTGTTTCTTCAAGAGCTCAGCTAGGATTTCTTGTGTGCATTTTCTAGCTTTCTGTTTGTGTTCTTGAATTTCAACCTAATGGGGTCAAAGTCAAAACTTACAGATCCGCTTTGCAATATTGGATATGTTCAGGCATACAAAGAAAACATCAACTTCAATCATATATTTGATGCACCAGAGGTACATGTTCTAGAAAAACAGGGTGCCTTAGTTATTTAAAAACTTTTTAGATTGAAAAGCTTTACCTTCATGGGTCACTTTCAAAGAATACCAAACCAGAATTTATTTTTGGAACTCTTCTCTAGGTGGCTTCCATTTTGATGGCTCCTGATACAAGATTAAAAATAAGGGTACTTATGCATAGTCATGGCCATGTGCATGCAGGTACTCTGCAGGGTCTTGAAGGGTCTGGGGGGTCTGGACCACCCAGAGGTCTGAGTCAAAAAAAATTTTTGAAATGTTTTGTAGAAAGAAATAGCTAAAAACCCTAAAAATAAAACAAATAAATATTTCAGTTGAAATTATCTCAGAATTCATTGGGAATCATTAATTGTGTTACACATGTATGTGGCATTGTTGGACAAAAATTGAAACTTCTGTATGTGTTGAGCCAATAAAATTTATACTTACTTTCAGAAACATTGAAAAGGAAGAAACTGTGACAAAATTTAAAGAAGCTGAACAGGTAATTATGCACATATACAATCACTGATGAGATGTTGTCTTTTGGGTGGCTACGTATTTAACAACTTTCAAAGAAATTATTTTAAAATCTGCCAAATTAATCACAATCATTTTTCTTGAATATTAAAAAAATTATTTATTCTCATTTTCTTTTTTCGATGAAACAAAATTTTCTCAAATTTTCCACAATAGAACAGGATGTTTAAGTACTGTAATGTTGTCAAGTGTACAAATTTTTTTATGATTATGTGAGTTTCAGAATCTGAATTCAGAGTACTTTCTTAAACACAAAGATTTTCAAAACTGCTTCATCATCAATGTTATTCATGCCTTAGGCGATACTTGAACAACACAATCCAGTTGCATCAACATCGATTTCTGATGATCATGCATCATCAAAGAATATCGACAATGGTCTCTGACTTGCTGTTTTGATCCACATAATTAAGTGTGCCTTGTTGAAGGCATTACGGATACATGATACAACCATTCAAAAAGTTATCTCTCATGAAGCTTTTCTCTGAGCTGTAGAGCTTGTGACTATATTGAACAAACAAATGTCATTGTACAAAATTTCCATTTTTGAAGACTGCTCAAAATTGCCAATTCTTGATGGAGGCAGACATGGAGTTGTTTTTGAGAAGCAGCCACCTGATCTTAAAAGTTTGATCCTTGAATATCCAGTTCACTTATGACGGCTTGCATGTTGACTTGTAGAAAAAGAATGCCTGCATTATCTTGTGCCTCTATGATGACAAGCCTTTTATCTTTGCCAGAAACAGATGAAAATTACATGGGAGTGTACAAGCGATTGAAGATAAGCAGTAAAGCAACTAAAGCAACAGGCAAATAGTGCTATGATGCTATGTAATGCCTAATTTAGGGGTGTCTCAGCCAAGGGCTCTAATATACTTTTACTTGGTATTACAATCCAATGATTTCCAAATGGCAGAATGCAACATGATACCAAAAACACAGTAAACACAACGGCTCCCAAATATTCCACAGGATGAGAATAGGATTCACAAAATAAAAAATACTATCAACTGACTTTTTCATCATGCTCTGCTTCCTTTATACTGTTTCTTTAAACCATGCCTTTAGGCCATGGGAGGCCCACTTCCATTATGTCTCTTCTGATGAATTGCTGCTTTCCTTTACATACTTCCACTTATTGTATGCCTCCTTTATTTTCCATGCCAACATGCTTTAGTTTACTGTACACTTTATTGCCATGCCTACATGCTTCTTTCACCAATTGTTACATATACTGTTGCTATGTGATGATGGCTACTGTTCCACTTGAGATTTGCCTCTGGGTCGAGGTTTTTGCATTTTATTCTGCAGGCAGGTGTTTTTAAGACTTTAGGTGTACTGTATTTCTTGGGAATGTGTATCTTCATGTGACTCAAGTGGGTTACAAAACCAGGTGCTGATGTGTTATATTATTATGTAACAATTCCTAATTTGGTCAATAATGGATTTTGATGGTGTAGGAACATTAAAAAAATACTTATGCAACACTTGAGAAAAATGTACAGGAGCATCAACAAAATGAAAACCAGACACACTCGAAAGTACTTCATGAAAAAAATAAAAGTATGTACAGTAATATGATCTACATATTATACATTATGAATTTACATTAAATCTTATCACTTATCTTATAGCTACAAAATCCCAACATAACCAAAGAGGTATACACAATGTTCACAAACAAGGACATTAGTCAGACTGCTCCGAACACCGGCATCTGTCCTGACTGGCAGAAATACTATAGTGATGTCAAAGCTGCTTTAGACACTGGACGCAATGATGATAATGATGATGCCGAAGTGTAACACATTAAAATTTTGTGCTCTTACATTATTTAAAGTAAATTTTAATGAAACTCTGTCACCATATTTAAAATTGAGAATTGAGTTTTGTGTGAATTTCACATTATTGCAGTTTGTTTTCATCAGCAATAACATTTTTGCACAGATTTTGAATAAACCTTTGTTATTTTAGAATTTTTTCACTTCTTATTACCTGTAAAAAAGTGGTGCTAAATATTTACAGCTTTTTGAAAAATTATGCTTCGAAGAACTCAGTTAAATATATCAAATTTATATTTTTCACAGGTCAATGGATTTCATAGAAATAATTTGTCTATCTCAACATCAGGAAAAATTGATACCATTTCTATAAGAACATAATTTGCTTGTAATTCAGGCTTCATGCAATACCTGTAATTTACCTATGAATATGGTTAAAAAACAACAATTAAATGACAATTTAATCTGGAGTTGCAGAACTTGCAAGTCACGGAAATCAATTCAAACTGCATCAATTTTTTTATGGGACCCAATTGCCATTAGACACTGGTTTAATGATCTTTTATTTATTTGCAAATGATTATCCTGCATATTTGTCTCATCAATTAATCAGGAGAAGAGTTACATATGACACTATATTAGAGTGGTATGAAAAATTTCGCGACATTTGCACAAAGATTATGCTCAGAAAAGCATTGAAATTTACATCTGACATCCTTATTAGCCAACAGGAAACTGCAGTAGAAATAGAAGAGTCCTTCTTTGGGAAAAAATCAAAAAATGACAAGGGTACCAGCAAACAAACGGTCTTAGTATTTGGAATAGTGGAACGAAGTGGTACACAATGCATTCTTAGAATTGTTCCAACAAATTCAAGAGAAGTCTTGCTTCCAATAATCCATGAATACATATCAAATGAGGTTACAATATATCACGATGGTTTAGCCACTTATGCTAATTTAGATACATATTGATACAATCATAAAGTCGTGTGCCATAATAAGGAATTCATGACTGAGGATAGTGTTCATACAAATACCATAGAAGGCTTGTGGGGACTCGTCAAACAGAGGATATCGAGAACGCATGGATTAAAAACAATGGAACACTTAATTGCTCATTTAGACGAATTTTCATTTCATCAAAATTATAAAGATAATAATAATTCCATTTGGGAATTTTTTGTGAACTCATTAACAGACTCATGATTTTATGTACACTAAAATGCTTGTTTTACATACGTACATAAAAGTGCACACGCCAGATTTTTTTTATTTTTCCCAATTTTTTGTGATTCTTTTATTTTTCCTTTGTTCTCCAAAATAGTTATTTGATCTGATTCCTGTATAAATTATCAGAATATCTAGATTATTGGAATCACATAATTATGCACCGTATGATTCTAAGCTACTCTCTACTTTCTACCCGCGGCCCTTTTCTATTGGCAATATTAATAATTCAGCCTATTTTAGCACATTAGCCCATACGCCACACCCATTATTTATAACACATTGCATTAGCCGGAGAAATTTGCCCATTGGCCACATTTGCCTATTGGCCACATTAGCCCATTGGCCACATTAGACCATTGGCCACATTAGCCCATGGGCCACATTAGACCATAGGCCACATTAGCACACTGGCCACATTAGCCCAATGGCCACATTAGCCCATTGGCCACATTAGCCAATTAGCCACGCCCCATTAACTGTATTGGCTGATTAGCTGCATAAGCCATGCTGACCAAGTTATCCACATTAGCCCATTGGCCACATTAGCCCATTGGCCACATTAGCCCATTGGCCACATTTACCCATTGGCCACATTAGCCCATTGGCCACGTTAGCCCATTGGCCACATTAGCCCATGGGCCACATTAGCCCATTGGCCACATTAGCCCATGGGCCACATTAGACCATTGGCCACATTAGCCCACTGGCCACATTAGCCCATTGGCCACATTAGCCCATTGGCCACATTAGCCAATTAACCACGCCCCATTAACTGTATTTGCTGATTAGCTGCATAAGCCATGCTGACCAAGTTATCCACATTAGCCCATTGGCCACATTTGCCTATTGGCCACATCAGCCCATTGGCCACATTAGCCAATTGGCCACATTAGCCCATGGGCCACATTAGACCATTGGCCACATTAGCCCATGGGCCACATTAGCCCACTGGCCACATTAGCCGATTGGCCACATTAGCCCATTGGCCACATTAGCCCATTGGCCACATTAGCCCATTAGCTGCCCATACTGACCCACATTAGCCACACTGGTCTAATTCATAAGCATATTAGAGCCAAGCTAATATTTTTGAATCTATATACAAAACACAGTAGTAGGCTATTCAGGTTGGGCTGCATTCATCCCAGTCACAATTCGTGTGGAGTATTTTCGGATGGCGGTCTCATTCTGGCATAAGATCTTAACTTGAACTGACCTCCTTTTGCATCCAGAAATTTGGGATCATATTATGGAGCATGTTATGATGGAACCCAGCTATAGTCATGCATCAAAATTCAATAGTCTCTGAATTGAAAAAACTCCGAATTCCGTGATTGACTTTGTGATTCGCTTGCAATAAGGTTGCTATTTCATTGACCTGGTTTAGACACTTTCCGCTATTCTTGCACTATATCAACCATTCTCCGATTACCGTCAAAAACCATGCTGAATTACTCACTATTTTGACGCCGGATTAGTGTTTTTACTTTTCAATAGATTCTTCATTCCATGCAAAATTTTCGAAATTCATTTCCTTCTGATTATTGGCATTTTGACAGTAACATCGCGATACTCACTAGGAGAATGTTCGAGTGTAAATTCTGAAATCGTGTCCGTTTTAGTGCATTCGATAGTCCGTAGCAGCATTACAGTTATATTCTTTTTTGTCATGTTTACGGTAGAAATATCGCAATAGTGTCAAACATAGAATTGCTCCATTCATTGCTTTCCTCAGCGCGATGATGCTAACAGCATGGCAAAAGATGCATCGCTTTACTTTTATGAAACTTATAGTGACAGTCTAATTGCCATGATCAGTTTCTATTATAAATTTTATATGTAAAGTTTTCTCCAATTGGCACACTCATGTAAATTGCAGAGTGAAGAGTTTACTGGCTGATAATTGTTTCAACATTAGTCAGTGTGCTGCGGGCTTGCACATATGATTTCAGAATTTATACGTAGTGACCGTCCTTGTACTTCGATTTAACAAGATGATCTTTTCAGGTTGTTGCCCGACAATGTTTCTCATACTGTATATCTGGCCCATTTTTAATATCTGATTCTTATGTCATGCATGTTTTACTGGGAATTTTACTGGAAATCTAATTTGTTGCTATTTATTTATGCCATGTTATACTGTACTACGAATTAATTAATTCATCATTGTACGACCTTTCAGGACAAAATTTGGCACACGTATATTACTTTTTTATTTTTGCAGCATATACATTTATCATTCCACTTTTGTGAGTAGTAGCAACAACTTTGTTTCTTTCATTAGTTTTCCTTCCTATACGCCTAGAATGTCTAGAATGGCATTTCTATGTTTCTCTCTATTTTTATTTTATTTTGGCGTTTTTCGAATCGATTGCTCGACGAAATTTAGTTTATTCGAAAACTTTGTCGTTAACGATGACGATTCCAAATTGTCGGGCAAAGATCACGGCTCGTCGAGGTCGTGCGCCATGTGCTTGGGCGAAGGAGTGAACGATTGCCAGGGTCAAAAAACGGACGGGTGCGAATATTGTACAAAAATCTTAGGCACTTTGATCGATTCATCCCAGATGCCCGACTACGTTTGGAAATTCTTACAAAAATTAAAACCGGGCGTCGAAGATAGTAAGTTTTATTCCAGCAATGGCCGAAAAAAGATGAAGGAAAATCATCAGAGAAGAGTCATCACAAGAATGAAATTGATGCTGAAGTTGAAGATTTTTCCAAACAAAGCATACTTGATCCGAGAGAAAAAGCATTAGAACTTAATTAAAAAGGTACTGATCAAGCGCATAGTTTCACATATTTAACTAATCTAGGTTTAAAAAATATGTTACGTGGACAATAAAAGTTCTCTTTTCGTCATCAAAAAGGAAAACATCTGACCATACATGCCCGTGAGGGTCTGAGGGTATTGACCTCCCACAGATTCTTGCTGACCCCCAGCAGTGACTGAGAAGATGATGAAGGAAAATGAGCGAGAGAGAAAAGAAAGTTGTGATAAAAATGAAAATAATACTGTAGTTGAACGATCTTTCTAAACGAAGCATACTTGATTCCAAAGAAGTAACATTAAAACTTTAAAAAATGCTGTCCACGCGAATAATTTCGCATATTTGACTAGTATAGTTTGAGGAATATGCTGCTTGGATGTTTGAAGACCTTCTTTTTTACGGACGAAAAAATTCCATCCCACCCCCTGTACCAGCTGACCCCAAGCAAAATTTCTATGCTGTGCATGTTATGATGACATCGAGGAAAATTTCTTAGAGGTCTAGCATATATTACTCAACATTGATGTCACGCATAACTTCGTCAAAAATAGAAATTCAATCGCTTGCATTCAATTTCTGCTCACTTGAAAAGTCTACATCTGGTGAAGATCTGTAGCGTTCTGAACGAGGTTGGAGCACTTACTGTGCGAGATGGGTCCCTTCTCAATATATCTGCAGCAACAAAAATCCAGGGAAGCCAAACACTTTTTTTGCCAAACTTTTACCGACCATTATCAGTCAAAAGTAGAAATACAGCAAATTATGTTTTTAAACAGATTTTAGCGAGGTCTAGCCTGTTCATTTCCATATCTAAAAATAATGATTTACTAATAACAGTGATAAGAGACGGCGTTAAATAGTTGTGGGAAAAATAGTAATAATATGCAAGATTCAACTACTGAAAGTTTCCTAGTCAATTTTTCGACGTTGGGGCTATGTTATAAGGTTAATTTGTTCAAAGCATGCTGAACTTATTTTGAGTTCACTTGCCGATTTCTCAATGAGTTTTTTACAACACAGTTTGCGAAACCGTAGCCAGCAGTTGCAATTCGTTTGCGAGATTCCTAATGAGATTCTGTAAAAGGAAAAACGACACGAATACTGTATGTGCCGCTCAAAAATCGTTTACAAAACACTTCTGAAGTATTTTTCGGTGTAGTTGATTGGTCCCACAAAGTTTCAATTCTATATGGTTTGGTAGAAAGTGTAGTTTTATCATTTAAGCATTGATAGAAACGCTAGTCTTATGTACATAGTTCTAACTTTTGGAAACATCTGTCGATTGATTATTGTATTGACGTTGAACTGATTCTGAAACCAAGTGTAGGAAAACTTATTTCTGCCTTAAAACATTCGCTTGAATCTAATGTCTGTTTTTCTCAAAATGCTTGCAAATAATAAAACGATGGAAAGCTATTACAATTTCATATTTCCACGATTTTCTACTAAACTACGTGTCAGATGTTATTGGAAAATTCGCTCATATACTCCCATGATCTTCAAAAATCTTCAAGTAAATGCGTTTTATGATATATTACTAGTCCATTCATTTTCACATAAAATTGAGGTCATTGATGTTGATTCTAGTTCGCGCTTGGGACTGTATATGAAAACCTAGCTTGTGCTTAATCTACCCTAAAAAATGCCCATTTTTATTCTAGTAGCAGCGATGCCACTGTCTAGATATTAACACGTCCCTCGGCGACTGATCTACCTAAAAATATTTAATTTCAGCGACAGCTATTCTGTAAATTGATATTCGCGATATTCACCTAGCAGTTACCATCTTGTGACATATGGTCCCTGAAACATCAAGCTCGCATAATTGAGGGTATAAACCAACCAACTAGCGAGCTAGATTCTATGGCTAATCGTGACCATGGGATTTATTTCTAGAAACGAGAAAAGCTTGGGAAACACTCTCCGATCGGATAATAGCCATTTTTGGACCATACTAAAAATTTGAAATTTTTCAATGCCCCTTCAGATGAGTTAGGGGAGCGTCCTCATCGGGCTCTAAACAGCACTTCTATCCAATTCTTCTTCTAGTAAACCATTTCGCCAATAGAACAGTGGTCATTAGGATGTGCACCAACTCGCAAATTATGGAAGCCGTGAATTTGCACGATCCGAAGGTAGGCTGCCACCAAGTGGACAGGTACGGATTTCAAGGGCGGGCTTGCCTTTGCAATGGCGAATGTATTTACCCCAAATCGGCCAAGGTGCCGTTGAAGAATCGTCGAATATGAACAATAACTTGGAATGGCTTATTTAACCGCCTAAATTTGTACATTCGTGTAAAGATATGTATTTATGAGAATAAAAGATCACTGGATTGTTTGACAACAAGATTCAAATTCCTTGAATTCTCTCAACCAGCACAGGAAGAAGTCCTGGTCAAGCTTGGAACACTTTTTGCCAGGATCCACTCGAGCCATTTAGCGTCTTGTCGATAAGACGCGACGAATGACGAGGTGGGCCTATCCCATTTTTGAGGTTATGAGGTTTGCAGTCGAGCAGGTCCTGCTTTGTCAAGCAGAAGCTAGCCGGTGGAACGTCGCCTCCACTAGGCGGCACAAGCATCCAAAAAGCTCCTTTCATATAAGATCTGATTCCTGTATAAATTATCGGAATATCTATAGTCTGTTTTTTATAAAATGCTTCCAAATGGAAAGCTGACACAAAGCAGTACCGTCGTCAAAATCGTTTACATAGAGCTCTTACTGTAAAATTTTTCACTAGAAAAATTGTTAAACATTAGGTCAGTATGTTCACAAATTTCCAGTCCTACATGCTATATCGTTTATCGGAAAATCGCAAAAATCTGAAATACTACTTGCTTTCCACTTTCATTATTTGTAAGCATTTCAAAAAAACAGACTATAGATTATTCGAATCAGGTAATTATGCACCGTATGATTCTAAGCTTGTTACTCTTTTCATAACATCCTTGCAACTTGAGAAAACGACAAAAATTAGTAATGGCGCCAAACGCTAACTTTTCACATTTCCGCTCAAAAATGCTGAAGGTTATTCGATCATCCTCATTGCTCCCCCAGAATTAGGGCGTTATTCTCCAAATTGATGCTGGTATATATTGTGAATGTACGTTATAAATTACTCCTACGAAGAACAACAAACGCTTTTTATTGTCTTGGATTTTTATTGTCTGTGAGAACTACCTCAGCAACAATTTAATTTTACCCGAAAATTCACAAACAAATAATTCAACAATATACATGACAACAAACACCTAAAATTTTAAGGCTTTGATATCGCAAAGAAACAATAAAGATGGAACAAACGCCTATTATTTCAAATTCCACGGATTAATCATTATAATAAATAAGAAATAAACACCCATAAATAACCAACAAGATAACAGCGGCGTTGAGCTGAATGTTGACAAAAGTTGTCGAATTATTCTACTTGAAAATTGAATTTTACATATAAAGTTTCAGGATTTATTTTAAGCCGCGATTTTCTAAATCTTTAACTCTATAGATACGGACTAACCAATGTTCCGTGGTGTAAGCTTCTTCCAAGTAATCTAGTTCGAAATCTTTATTTCCAATTTCCGTATTTCTGACACGATCGTAACCTGTTGGACGACCTGAAATCAAGAAAAAAATATAAATTTACAACATAAAAATTATCAAATTATTGACACATAGACATCAAACAATTAAATATAATTCATTAAGTGGTGGTATTTGCTGAACAAATAAATAAATGGTCATCTAAACATGAAAATTCCCGTTTTCAGTGAGGACTGCTTATTTGGAAATAAGTTTACTTCAGAATTTTAGCGACTCAAAATTTTTCTCAATCATGAGCCGATCGAAAACTCGTTGTCCTGAATTTTAAAAATGATAAATTGAACAGTCAACAACTTTACTCAATGTATACGCCATCTAGAATCAGCCACAAGTTATTGGTTGATGCGACCAACAAAGTTAGGCGGACAAATTTACATATAGCAAAGCGAAAAAATTGTAAAACAATCTGTAAAGAATCGATTGCAACAGAGTGCACTTTGCGCTTCATTTAAATATTGATCAGTAAGGAACAAAACTTCGAAAATTTTCGTGAATAATCTATTCTTCACTACTTCAATCGAAGAATTCGACAAAACTGCAAAATATTTGTGTAAGGTCTCGTCTGTAAACTAAAATATTGTACTCCCGATAAAGCCCGGTTTCTATTACTTTTTTACAGATGGTCAGCCTAAAAATTCAAGTGATCTGAGCTCGTAAGAATCGTAATTTAAATGGGAAACAAATCGGAAAATAGAAATCTGAGGAGCAGGGTAGATGAGCAGAATTCGTTCACTATACACATTCAACGATATTTTTTATGGAAATCCGTGATGAACAACATGAAATTCTTCAATTGCAGAGGTATATCACTTCAGCTCATTTAATGAGCTATGCTTACCTTGCTCGGTATAAACTTGTCCAAATTTATAATAGCACATTTTGTACATCAAACAATTCAACAACACGGGCGACCCTTCTCTATCGACCCTAAATTCGCCGGTCGGCGTATAATAATCGTTTTCCTTGATATGTGCGCCTTTTTCGGTTGATCCACCGATCCGTACCATCCACAAAAATTTGTTTATGTCTGCGACGACGAATTAAACGAATGATAGGGTAAAACTAGCAACGGATTTTCTTACCGTCCGATGAATAGCCGGTTAATCCACCGAAAATGACCAGAACGTAATCAACGTCTAATTCTCGCATGATTTCGTAGGCTTTTTCTTCCGGGGAAGACATCGCCTGGAGAAAATTGACATTTTGAGAATGAAAAGAAATGTTCCCTAATTTTTCGACGGATTGAGAATATTCTAGTGGTGGCATACACAAAATTAATTTTCGACTGAACCTGAACTTGTAAGACATAATATTAATCAAGTTCAATTTTACATTTAAACTTGATCTTTATAGAAAGACGCCAACATCAATTTTGGCGATATTTTGAACGTTCGACCGATAAAACTTCAGTAAAACGCTTGATTATTCGCCGTAAAAGATGAAAAATTGTGCTGACCTGCCCAACTCTAGAAATATGCGTATTATTCCAAGTGTTGTTGTCGACCAAAATCGTGCGATTAGCCATGGCCGTTATTTGATAACCGTAATCCCACCACGACATAACTTTGGCATCCTACGAAACTTGTAGATATTCAAGAAAAATAACTGATTTTGTGTTTTTTAAAGCCAAAATATTTTCAGTTAAATGACTGCAACATGAAGAATAATACAGAAAATTTATTTTGATGTGGGGTGGGAAAGTCGACTGATGCTAGCCAGTAACAGAGTAGATTACTTCATGGGTATTCTGTCTCAGCCAGTAGTAAGCTTCGCGGAAATCGTCAAAAATAATTTTTGATCCGTCACCACCTCTGGCAGCCAAAACAATACTCGGTGAACTATAAGCTTCCGACGTGACCCAGGTACAATGAATGGCGTAAGAGCAGAGGAAACCACCGACGACGAGTAAAACGCCGTTAGCGATCTATAAGAGAAAAAATTATTCACAAAGTGTGCCCGAAAATCGAGTTATAATCAAAATTATGCGGTATAACCGGGCTAAAATCATACTACATAAATTCAAAGGTTTAGCAAGAGCGGCAAAATTCGTGAAAATATTCTTTTGAATTATTTTGATAAAATTTTCAAAGCAAAAACGTTTTGTTCGACGCTGATAGAATCGGGCGCTTGAAAGACAACTGATGCGATCGACATGGAACAGCGTCAAGTTTCCCCTATTGCAAAGCCAAAAAATTGTACGACAATCTGTTTATAATCGATTGTAACAGAGTGCACTTTGCTTATACTCGTAATTCAAGGAAGTAACAAATTTAAGCTCACTTCGTTCTTCCATGGATATTGGGAATCGGATTTTTTGCCGATTGCTTTTTTATCTTTTTGAAAAACGTCTAAGTTTCGAACGTATGAATCCAAAATCGACGAAACGGCAATGGCGGACAAAATGCACATTACGGGCGCCAAGACTAACATCAAACGGACCATGACACCCTATATTAATAATTTTTTAATTAAGGGTAAAAAACTAGAAACATGCCAAAATGTCAGTTTGGAAGTTCCAGTGGAGAATATGACCCTTCAAGACTGTTCTATCAAACTTCTGTTCATTAGCCAAGTGCAAATAAATTTTTTCTCACCGCAAAGTAAATGCTCGTAACCCCGTACAAGATGATAAATATGTTGGCGTCCGTCAATTTCTTGAAGCAAAAGTAGAGGCCGGCTTGAAAAGACGAATAATCGCGTAAAAAATGATAAAACGACAAAGATGCACATTTTACCAGGAAAGAAAAAGACCAAAATTTGTAAATCGAAGAAGAATGACGACCACGCAGTCGGCTGATGTTCAGAAACGCTGGCGATAATGGGGATATTATTTTTAGCGTACGATGGATCCAATAAACTATAGAATCGGCCAGTCCATGGGGCGATTTCTAGATGTATGATAGAAGACATACAGATACATCGTACATAGTACAAGAAGATGGCTTTGATTCCAGTAATTTAATACACGCATTTCAGCTTCAAAAAATACAAATAAGCTAACGACGGATTGCGAAACTGAAGTAAAGCCATCAAAGAAAGAACGCGAGAGTTGCTTTCGATTTTTTCATCAATCAACATTTGTAGACACGGTAATATAAAACTGATTAAATTAAAAATTTCTCGTTCAAATGATATTAAATGAATTTTTTTCTTACTTCCACTGAAAGTGGCTACCACACCGGCGCCGATGATGATCGAACAGATAAAAGCAATCAAACTTTGAAACAAAATTTTAAAATTGTCGGGCGACATTTTTGATCGCAAATATTCGACGAAAGTAAAAATTTGGCAAAGTCCGAAAACACCCAGGGCCTGAAAGCTCATAGAAGTTAGATAAGTAGGGATGACACAACACCAGTTTTCGAGAACTCCGGTCAAAAAATTGATGTTTCAAACATTTTAGAAATCAGATAATAAATGCAAAATTAAAAGCTTACCGCCATGTGTTCACTGGATGAAATTGGTTGGAATCCGACGAACGAAATTTGCATCGACAAAATGGTACCGATGACGTAGAGCTGAAAGAGGAAGCAAATTTGGCGAAAGCATAAGGGCATGGCAAGCAAAGACCTTATTTGGAAACCAACTTAAAAAATTAATCATTATTAAGGTTGAAGTACATTGAATTTATACCTTACTGTAGAATAAGCGACGTAAACCCGATGCGAAAATCTTCCGGTGATCATCAAGACCAAAACGTGTAAAGGAATCAAATTAATCAAGAAAACGTAACCGCCCCACGAAGAAACCTGAAGGAAAAACGTTGATAGATTCCCGTATTCTATTTCGACCTTCGGGTGAAAATATCAACTTACCATGTAAAAATAGGCCAAAGCGCAGAAAGCCGACCAATAAATTGAGCCAGTTTTGACCGATTTCACCCAGGCGTAATAAGTGAATAACATGCAAAAAATAGCGATACCTTCGTTATCGTAAGAACCGGCTACCGAACGGGAAATGTAACCGGGGACGATAGAAATAAGACAGGCCGCAACCAGACCTGCTCCTTCACCCTAAAGAAATTCGTGCAATAATAATAATGAGCTGCTGACTATTAAGAACTTAGGACAGGTCAGATTGTCAGAGGGCAAAGTTAAAAGTCTGTGGAGATAATGCGGCTAGTAGAGATGGGACGAATACAGTTTAATGTAGTTTCCGAATCCGAATCCAGGAAATTAGTAAGTACCGAATCCGAATCATTTAATCATTTAGGATTCGGGCGAATCCGAATCCTACATTAATATCTATGCTTGGCTAAAATGAAGAATCATAGACTGTGTATGAATCATTCTTTCTGAAAAATTTTCTGATCCTGATAGTTTGGAACCCTGGATGATGAATCATTTCAGGACGATTTCCTGATTCAAAATTTGATTTTCCGGTCTAATGATGTTCATGCATGAACAATTTGTGGATGTTTTGAACATGCTAACCAGCTAAAAAATCAGCTTGAAGTCAACGATGTATCATAAATTTGGACGAAACAACAAAATTCGTAAATAGTTTTCGTAAACGCAAAGCGTCAAATTTTTTTGCAGTTTTGATACTATAACGCTGGAAAATGAATATTTTCGACTTTCATTTCCTTGAAAAGTGCTGTAATTTTTTATTCAATTCAATCATTTTCTTAGTTCCACAAAATGCAAAATATCATATTGAAAAAATGCCAATTAAATTTGTAAAATCGGAAAAGCAACCAAAATTTAGATTATTCGACAGCACCATCTGTCACTTTCCCGAAGTGATGGCGTTCCAATCATTCGCCAAAAATAAAAAAAAATTATGTTTACAAAGTGCAGAAATTTGTGAAGACCGCAAAAAAATTTTGTGAAAAAATTGAAAAAATCTTCATTTTCTCAGATATGAAAGATAAACTGATTAAACCATGATATGAGACATTGTGGGTGGTAATAACTTTTCTGGGTGGTAAAAAATTTTTTGA
Source organism: Romanomermis culicivorax (assembly GCA_963922205.1). Classification (NCBI taxonomy): domain Eukaryota; kingdom Metazoa; phylum Nematoda; class Enoplea; order Mermithida; family Mermithidae; genus Romanomermis; species Romanomermis culicivorax. The sequence goes on along the minus strand of CAWUHX010000008.1, from coordinate 2,027,622 downwards.
AAAAAATTGAAAAAATCTTCATTTTCTCAATATGAAAGATAAACTGATTAAACCATGATATGAGACATTCTGGGTGGTAATAACTATTGAATGCTAATTGCTAACTAGTAAGTAGAATAGACATGCTTATTCCTCGAAGCGCCAGAAAATTTTTAGGTTTCGACCTTCTAAAATGCACTTGGAACGCACATTCCCGATATATTTCTCATACACTTGACATTCTACAATGGATTCGGATTCGGTCTAAAATTTTGGGCAAGACTACCGAATACCAATCTGGAAAATCAGCAAAGCCGAATCCGAATCCAGAAAAAAGACCGAATCTGGAATTCGTCCCATCTATAGCAGCTACATGTCGACTAGACACGCAATTTTTTCCAGAATTAGGCAAAATTAATTGAAGACTTTCGGTAGAGGTAGTAACCCCTCATATCCCTCCCTATGGAGCAGTCTGGTTTAGAACAGTGTTAAACGTTAATACAATTTTTGATAAACTATAATTCTAGAATTAGCGAAAGTTCAAGTTGGAATCCGTAAAAGTTAAAAAATTTACGATGATTCAGTAGATAAGTTGGATAAAAATTAAATATCAACTATTCACCTTCAATTCTTTCGTCAACAAATATGTGATGATTGTCGTGAAGCTACTGAACAATGGTGCCAAGAATACGCATATTTCACGAATGTGGACGGACAAGTGGAAATAATTCAATACGTGAAACATGGCCGCTGATGTAACCATAAGCCCTAGAAATATTTTCATGAGAGTAAAATATTTGGCAACAGTAAAAGCTTCCACATTCAACTCGGTCGGATACCCAAATGTTGAGACTCTCACTGAAACTCGAAAAATTGAGCAAAAAACATTTTTAGGCCTTTTTTTTATAAAAATTTGCATTTTTTGGAGACCCCAGGATTTTGAGGAAATTAAGTACGGCCCCACTCCTTGAATCTTAGGATTACCTTATCCCAACTGATCGGAGGTCTTAAAGGTATGTCAGATTTAACTCATTGTGTCTAAAACATACCAGGATAGATAGTCCCGCCGATAATACGACCTAACGGATACCAAGCTCGATCGTCAAACCAATTATGGAATTTGTAAAATCCTTCTTCGGCCAAAAATCTTGTAGTTCGATAATTGAAATAAGGATCAAATTCATGGATAACGCTTTCAAAACGTAAAACCGAAAATAAACGACATGCGAACGCTAAAATTCAACAGAACTTTGTTACATTCCGATTCGAAGTGTTACTTTTTCCAAATTAGTTTTCAAAGTTAGCCAGATTCTCAAACAAAAAATTTTTTTAGATCGTTGACACCACGATTTGAAAATAAATGACGAAGAGTTGATTATTAATATTATGTATATACATATGTCCAAGTTTCTTTAAATATAAATATCAAAAATTCCGTATTGTAGACTAAAATGAGAACCTAATGCATATCAACAGAGCTAGAAAATGAATAAACATATGGGTTTACTTACACAATATTGCCGCAAATGATAAAACGAGAAATTTGAGCAAAATTTCTTGTTTTTCGATCGAAACCGAAAACGAAGGCGCCCACGGAGCGGCTAAATTCGTTTTAGCCATTGCCGTCATTATACTACATATAATAGTTGAACGACTTGCTTAAAAAATCAAAACCTAGAGTAATCTACTCACGGATAAAATGAAAATGATATGACGCTCTGCTCACACACAACTAATGTTGATTGAAGTAACAAAAGGAATCCGCGATTACAATATCACACATCATGATATTATAGGAATAGGAAATAACAATGACGATGATTACTTCGAGAAAATATATTATACACCAAGAATTATGATGGAAAGTCAACTCCGTCAGATTTTGTTCCCTTCACTACAAACGAGATTTGAGTTCTGATTCCAGACCAATATTTTCACAGTGCTCTTTTCTTTCTATTTTCTCGCTTAAAAAAAAGCTTATGCTCTATAAATGTCTTATGGGATTCTTGAGACTTTCTATCGCCTCAAAGGCCGAAAATCGAGGAAAACAAGGCAAAAAATAAGAGTTCCCAATTTTTCAATCTCGTAGTTAATCAGCACAATGGAATCAATGACTGAAAAACAACTAGGCAATCTGGTTATCATTTCGGCGTGTAGAGCGGGAAGTTTTTTGATTTGAAGCGTTCAAAATGCAGGAAAATAAGTCCTTCTGAATTTCCCTTTGAATAATTCGCTCATCAATTTTCAAAAAAATCTCTCATTATTCTTCGGCACGACTACTTTCTGAAAAATAGACCAACAAAAGTGAAAAATATTAGTTCCGTAAACTTAGAGATTTGATATAGAGATAGGACAAAATTGAAACATTGTCTAAGTACAGAATTTCAGAACAAGCAGAAAAAACTGAATTTCATGCTTAAATTTTTTGGGCACTCCAAAATTAGATTCTTCACAAAGCTTACATTGAATGAATAAAATTACAGAAATTGCTTAAAAACGAAGCATGTCGCTGAAGCACGAAAGCAAACAGAGCTAATTGGAAAGTATGAGATGATTCGGCAAAACGTTCAGTCCAGTAACATTATGGTTACTATTTCAACTTTGACTCAACTTTCACACCGGCTGCGCCTGAAAATTTTGATTCTTTCATGTTCACTTTTCTTGGACACATCAACATGCGTATTTTTTGTTCGAAAATCTTAGACCTCTTCATCAAATCAAGTGGTGAACGAGCTCAGACATTTTTTGTCACTAATCGGTAATTTTCCTCATCAAAAACCCTGATTTGGAGAAAAACAGCGTTCTGTTCCGACTTCCCGCCTGAGTCCCGACTAATAAACCATTATTTAAATACGCTTCGTTTGCAATTTTCTTTTGTTTTTCTGTGCGCGAACATTTGTTCCAATTGGCACAAGAAGCCAAAAAATTTGTGCCGACGCACAAAAAAAAATTTTCTCGATAAAAACAAATCGGAATAGAGAAAAGGTTTTTGGTTGAACATATAATAAAAATGTAATTAAAGCATTTATGTACCATATTCAATATACGTAAAAATCGTGCCCACACTATTTTTCATTTATTTACGCCAGTGAGGTAAAGAGAACTGTCGTGAAAACCGTTCATGATCAAAAAAAGAAATCAAATGCTGCAAGAATCTAAATATCTCCATAGAATTGTTCAGAAAGTTTATATTTTCTTATCATTTTCGGCAGCAAACTTTTTTAACAAAGATGTAAAGACGGTATACTTCTAATTCGGAGGACACCTCCTCAACTTGGTTGAACCCTATATCCAAATGTTGGAACCCCCAATTCCATACCTGTAAGAGATCCGACAAGTTGCGGGGGGGGGGGGGGTCGAAAAACCCAAAAATGTTCCCAAAAAAGGCACTTTTTTCCTAACTTTTCCGAGTTTAGAGTGGGGGTTAGGCATGGGGTTGACCAGGTTGGGGCGTCCCCCAAGCTATCCCCAATTACAGGTATGCCCAACTCGAAAAAATTTGGAAGAAATACAGCTGTTTAGACTTTTCTAAAGGAAAATTTCGGCTTTTTTGGTGGTCCCCAAACTCGTCGGACCGACTGACGGTGCCTATAATTCCATACTTCTGCATGAATTTTTGGTGGAAAAATTGTGTCAACAATGTTTATTTTTCCACTTGAATCAAACTCAAAAAACAATTTCGGTTCCAAGTCTCACTGGAAATAAACAGAGGACTAATATTGCTGCGGTTATACAATCCTACTATTCAACAAAACTTTGCTCGCGTCCGGTCCGGACCCAATAAGAGCACTTATTATTTTCATGCGCCGAAAGCATTAAAGATAATGATGCCTAAAAATCAAGGGAATTCAACAGCCCTTGGCCACCGAAATATACCTGCAAGAAGTTCAACCAGTTGGGGGGGGGGGGGGGGGTAAACCCTTACATTCTGGGGAAGAGGTCTTGAAATTCCCAAAATTTTGGGGGGCGGGTCGAAAAAAACCCAAAAATTCGAAAAAATTTCGAAAATTTCCCAAAAAAATTCACTTTTTTCCTTATTTTTTCCACTTTTTCCGAGTTTGGGGGGGGGCATACCCACCGTTTTTTTTCCTCAAATGGGGTGTTTTGAGGAAAAAATTTCCAAATGAGGAAAAAAATTTTGGGTATAGTTCTCATTGAGGAAAAAATTTTGGGGAATTCAAAACCGAAAAGATGCGTTTTGGCGAACTTGAAAGGGTCAAAATCTCAAAATTTTCCGGCGCTTCGCGCCGGTCATGGGTATAATCTTAACTATTTTCTATCAGGTGCGGCCGTTAGCATATCTACTTCGACTTACTAATTAATGCTCAACAGTTTCCATCAATCAAGTTAGCTCGCTTCATTTTCTAATCGTTAACAGTCCATTATGTCGCCTAAAATTGACATTTTTCATCAATTCTCTCAATTTTTCTTCTCGATGCTTGGAAGTTTTTAAACGTTTGCAACCTGGACTTTTGCGTTTATTGAAAATGGAAATTGAAGACATCATTCTAGACTGCGATTTTAGAACTTCTATTCATAAATATCTGTTGGAGAGATTTATTTTCTAGCGTTTTAGAATATAAAAACCCGAAAATTTTTCCGGCGCTTCGCGCCGGAATGGGGAACAAATTACAGTTCATCAGTTTGATTTTTATTTATTTCTCAACGTTGTGAACAGGGTTGGCAAGACCTGGGTTTTTGGGTTTTTCTGGGTGCATTTTTTTGACAAAATTTGGGTTTTTGGGTTTTTCTTAATTCTTTTAAAATGAGGATTTCATCGTTAATTTGATGATTTCATCGTTAATTTCCCAGTGGCAAATCCAGAACGAGATTGAGGATTTCATCGTTAATTTCCCTGTGGCAAATCCAGAACTAGCTGACCAAAAAAGTGCTGTGTATCAAGAATTGACGCAATACATGATTGAGGCAAAATTACAAAAACAAAATAACTCATTTCGCTACCAGACCATATGCTCGTCAAAAAGAAAAAGTCTGTCCTTGAGTATTGGCTCACAGATGGAGCTGACTGGCCGCTGGTGCAACGAATCGTTCTGAAGGTACACATAGATAACATGTTATTTGTTTCAATGTATTACATGTATAAAAAATTAATTGAGGTTTTTTCGCTCGTCGTCTCTACCGCATCTTCGGAAAGAAACTTCTCTACCTTTGGCTTCATACATTCCAAGCTGCGAAATCAATTATCGACGGAAACAGTGCGCAAACTGCTATTCGTTAAGACAAACTTTGGGCTGCTAGAAAGTTCCCGTGACTGTGAATCTGACGAAGTGAGCGAAGCCGAAGCGTGAAATTTGATTTCCGTAATTTTCAATTTTTTAAAGTGACATTTCAATTTTTAGTGTTTAGATCATGCAATAAAAAATTCAATAAACAGCCAATCGTTTTAATGAGCCAAATCGATAAAATCGTTGTGCAATGTGCAGTCGCATGACTCGTGTTAAATATGTTACAACCAAATGTATAGTCAGTCTTGAACACTGTTCAGCAATTTAATACACTTTATAGGTTAAAAATAACATTCTCATATATATTTTAAGTAAAATGATCATTCATTAGTACAAAACTGGAACAAAAACCCTAGAAAAACCCAGAAAAACCCATCAAAAACCCAGAAAAACCCACCCAAAAACCCAAAAATGAAGATTTCAAAAACTGGGTTTTTGCCAACCCTGGTTGTGAAGGTTCATTTTCCAGCGTTTTAGAAAGTGCAAATCCAAAAAATTTTTCGGCGCTCTGCGCCGGACCAAGAGCTAAATAAAATTAGATGATTCTAATCGGAACCCCACCAAAATGTCAATAGAGCGGATAAATTCCTGAGAACTCTATCGTTAACATGCTTCACCTGCTCTTGCAGAACACCAATATATTCTTCATGAGCTTATTTTAAACAAACATAACCAGAATTTTCTCAATTTTTTCCTCATTTTTGAAGGTTTCTGACTCCGAGTACAACAAAATGCTTGGGTATGCTCTTAAAATGCATAAAAAAGCATCCGTAGCCACATTGTAAGCGTTTTTAAAAATGAGGAAAAAAATTTTGGGTCCGGTTCTCATGTGGAAAAAATCTTCGAGGAAAAAAAACGGTGGGCATACCTGTACTTGGGGGGGACCCCCCCCCAACTTGGCCAACCCTTACCCAAAATCATTTTCCCCCAACCCCCCCCCCCCAGTTTGGAAAAAATTAAACAAATTTTCAAAAAAGTGTATGTTTTTTGGGAAAAATTTCGACTTTTTTCTACCCCCCTCCCCAACTGGTCGGAGGTCTTACAGGTATGGGGAGGGGGTTGGGTATAGGGTTGAACAAGTTGGGGGCGGGGGTCCCGACATTTGGGTATAGGGTTCGACCAAGTTGGGGGTGGGGGTCCCCCACAACCTCCCCCCCCCCAATTACAAATATGGGTATGGAGGAGACAGCTGGACTGATATCTCTTTTGATTGATTTTCTCAAGCTTCCTCTGCCAGCATGATTACAGTAAATGAGCGTACACGTCTGTCGTTAGTCTATGCAGCGTAATCACAAATTGATACTTCATTTTTAAACATGGATTTTCTCTCCATAGATTTTATTTGCATTATTATGAATGTAACTTGATCGGAAGCAATAAAACCAAGTAATAAGTGGAAATTGATGCAATTTGACTCTGAGATATGACCTCTCGAAATGAAAAACATTCGCAAGTCACGCTTGAAAACGACAAGTCTGATGTAGAATCATGTGTTGATCTCAACAGTGATATTTCTTTGGCAGAAAATTGCATTTTCGCACGGCTACTTTACTCCGAAAATTCAAATTTTCCGATTTTTTGTCGCCTTCATATCAGTGGTTTTACTTCTTTTTACATTCTTTTACACTACAGAAAAAAGAACCCTATCCCTTTTCACTATTGTTTTGTGACCAAGAGGTTTTTCTATTGTAATCTTGAGATAATATTTGACAATGACATCAAAAAAATGTTACAAATGCTTTTGACGTTGTAAAGGCCCTGTCATACTTCACCGCGCGGCGCCGCGCGGTACCGGCCGGCGCCGCGCGGCGCTGATTGTCCTATTCATACTAACAGGCGGCGCCGCGGGGCGCCGCGCGGTACCGCGCAGTGGCTTGTCATACTTCGCCGCGCGGTACCTCGCGGCGCCGCTTTTTTACTTTTGGATTTTGCTCTTCTCAAAAAATGTGCATTGGTTTAGTTGAAACCTGACGGGGCGCCGCAAAAATTACAAAAACCTATTCATACTTCAGAGGCGGTACCGCGCGGCGCCGTGCGGTGAAGTATGACAGGGCCTTAAGAGTGCTTTGAAGTACGTCAAAATAAGTCATAGTGGGTGTGAAACAGATCTTTTATTCGTTATTTGAGGTTAACCAATCGTACTTCCATCAAGATTTTACCACCCCGGTTACTGCACGGATCCACAACACGCGTGATAAATCTTACTGTAGTCTATTTTTCTTGGAATCCTTCCAAATGGTAAAAGTGGAAAGCAAACTATTCCATAATTTTACGATGCAACTATTTTATAATTTTACGATTTTTCATTGGACAGAAAATTTGTGAGCGTACTCCTCTAAGCGTAACATTTTTTAATTGAAAAATTCTTATTCTAGCCGATAATTATTTTTCCGATAGCGTTTTTCATTTTTCAATTTGGAAGCAATTTATAAAAAATTTCAAAGTCTGATAATGCGCAACACGAGAAGGAACATGTGAAAAAATTCGTTACCACTTTTTTCAAGATGACACACATCTCTCTCAAATTCTTTAAAAAATACGATGCATTTGAAAAAATGTTGAATCGGAAAATTCTAACTTCTTGACATTCTGCGATGCGCCGTGAAATTTGCGCGATGCATCCTCAAAAAAATGTTGGAAAAACGATTTTGAAGTGCCAACAAATTTTTTTCAAATATTGAGAACTTTTTTCACTGGCCCTTCTCGAATTTTTATATGGTAAAGTGCACGGTTGAGCTTATATGCGGACCACGTTATCTCAAGTCAAAAATGGCGAACAAAGAAAAGTTCGACGAACACATAAAAAATAGACAAAAACATAGAAAAAACATGCACTATAGTTTGTTTTTAATATATAAAATGCTTGTAAACACAAAAATGGCAAAAAATAAGTCCGTCCTCAAAATCATTTACACGAAGCTTTTACTGTTGAACGTTTTACTGAAAAATTGTTTGATTTAATTTAGTAGGCTGACAAAATCTCAAATGTACTTACTCTTCACTTTTAAATTTACAAACATTTCAACAAAAACAGACCATATATGACTAACGAAGACAAGCTGAGTTTGACACATTTGAAGTGCATCGAAGTGTTTCAAAGATTGGCGATGTGATTCACGATGCACATCGGTTTCACCTTGACATATGTTGATTGTTGACTCAAATTAATGCGAACCGAATATCAATGTGAACAAAATTATAACAATTATTTGCAACATTAAATCTTAGCTTTGATTCTATCCTTTTTATACAGATTTTAAGACACAATTTCTGTAAGAATCAACCAAAGCCTGTAGTTAAGTGCAATAAGTAAAAAATTAATTGATATGTATGCGTGTTATGTAAATTTCTGTAGTATTTTGGCGTGTACATAGCTTCCTTTATTGGTGTCATTTTTTCTCGCCTGTTTTTGTGTTATGCAAATAGATGGCCTATATATAGTCTGGCCATCTTTGTGTTTTTCATTGTATCCTTTCGCCCTTCACTTATCAGTGACTGTTTATTTACGTCGTCCGAATAAAGTGTATTATTTACGATAGTTGGTCGCCAGTATCTGAATTTGCATACTCGACCACACTTATCATTAATTATACCTCAAAAAAACATATTTTGTACAGTTTTTTGTGCTGAACAATATGCAGTATTTGTTTGACCTAAAAGTCTAAATTGGTTTCGCAACATCAATCCAAAGGTTCAAATTTTTTGCAATTTTCGAAATTTTAGGTCACAATCATTGTAATCTATAAGTAATCGGCTATACAATGTCGATCAGTAAAACTGCTTGGCGTATATGCATGACACATATAAATATATATATGTAGCATAAAAATTATGGTTTACTCTACACTTTAAATTCCGATTTTCAGCAGTTATCAATGACAAATTCACATATTTTTGTACCCCATAAAGTCAAATGATGAGTGTCATTGATTAAACCCCACTATGTTATGGCCGGACCCCTTGGCCACATACCCACAGAGTTTTATCAAAATAAAAAAACCAATGAGTGACACAGTGAAACAAGAGGAAGCCATTTTTGAATCAAATTATAAATTTTTTTGTTCAAAAATGCAATCATTCACCCAAAATTTCAATAATGCAACTAAAACTTTTATGCATTGCAAGCTGACATCTTGACTATATACCCATAAGGCTTGGTCATAACATCATCCCTTACATGGGAAATTACACAAAGCTAAAGGCATCTTGAAAAAACTTCAGCTGCAAACTGTTAATCCATTTAGACAGAATATTATTAATTCTAGTTCAAATCGATCACATTGCAGTGACAGTATGTGGCTACATACCAACCAACTTGCATCAAAAGTATTGACATCCATTGTATATTAAAAAACTAGAAAACTATGTTCTTTTGGTTAACTATAAGATGAAAGATTGTTCAAATTTTTAACGAAAACTGGCTAAGTCTGGATCATTTTCAGATCATAAGAGCTCAGCATAAAATTAACTTGAATCCAATATAAAGATTTGCACTAAACCAGATGATATTTTTAAAGAGTCAGATCTAAATACTAATTATTGAAACAATTATTCAAAACAATCTGTTTTCAGTAGTTCACTTTCAAATTTTATATGATTATCAAATATTGCTGGATCTTCATAGGGTTCTTCTTTATCTTCACCATCACATTGTCCTTCCAGGTTTCTACTATAAAATGTAGTAGGTTCTTCCCGACGACGGCTGGCTTCCCTAGTCCAAAATAGAGTAATTTGTTGTGGTGTGAGGAAGTCAGATCTGACAAAAGATGGGTTCCTCCTAATTTCTTCATCCACAACTTCAGCATTGAATTTTTGATGATATACAATGCCACTGTTGTATTTTTCCAGCAAATATTGATGTTGTTTTTCTGTCAAGGGATGACATATCTTATGCTTCAGCTTCATAGAAAATTGAAAGGCTTCTCTAACCTCAGGCGAACCAGCTTGTGGTTACCCAAAGTAAGATGCAGCAACAAGTTGTGATGAAGTACAAATATTTTTATACGGCCTTCTTCAGGGCAGTTGAAGATGAAGAAGAACCTTATGAGGATCTAGTGATGTCTCATCCTCATTTAGAATATGAAAGTGAGCTACTGAAAACAGATTGTTTTGAATAATTGTTTCAATAATTAGTATGTAGATCTGACTCTTTAAAAATGTCAACTGATTTAGAGCAAATCTTTTTATCAGATTCAAGTAGATTTTATGTTGAGCTCTTATGATCTGAAAATGATCCAGAGTTTGTCAGTTTTTGCTCAAAATTTGAACAATCTTTCATCTTATAGTTAAGCAAGAGAACGTGGCTTTTCTAATTTTTAATATGATGCAACTTGGTGGGTATGTAGCCACATACTGTGGCCGCAATGTAGTCGATTTGGAATAGAATTAATAATATTCCAACTAAATGGAACACCAATTTGCACCTGACGTTTTTCAACAATATCAAGAGTGTGTTTTGCTTTGTGTAATTTCTCATGTAAGGGATAACGATACTATGACCAAACCTTATGGATATATAGCCAAGATGTCAGCCTGCAATGCGTGAAAGTTTTACTTGGATTATTAGAATTTGGGGTGAATGACTGCATAAACAAAAAATTTTATAATTTGATTCCAAAAAGGTTTCCACTTGTTTCACTGTGGCACACTCAATAGTTTTTTTAGTTTGATAAAATTTCGTGGGTATGTAACCAAGGGGTTCAGCCATAACATAGTCGAGTTTAATCAACGACACTCATTATTTGACTTTATGGGGTACAAAAATGTGAATTCGAGTCATTGATAAGTGCTGAAAACTAAAATTTTAAGTGTAGTGTAAACCATAATTTTGATGCTACAATTATCTACATGTGTCATGCATATACGCTAAACATTATTACACTCACTGACAAAGTTTTATTGATCGACATTGCATACCTGATTACTTATAGGCCTTCAATGATTGTGACCTAAAATTTTGAAAATTGCAAAAAATTTGAACTTTTGGATTGATGTTACAAAACGAATTTTGATTTTCAGATCAAACGAATAATGGCATGTTGTTCAGCGCAAAAAACTGTACAATATATGTTTTTTGAGGTATGATTAGTTTTTTACTTATCACAACCTTGGTCGAGTCTTAGAGATATTATGTCTTAAGTCGTTTCTTTTAGTAGCTTCCTGTTCAAAGACCCACTGCAAATGCAATTGAACTGCATTTACTATCACCTTTCCTTCGATTAATTGACTACTGTAATAGTATTCGATGGTTCATGTAACGTTTGTCGTATTATTTTGCTATTTGGAGACTCTTACTATCTTCATGTTATTGTTGACAAGAATAATTATGTGTGAATGAATATTTCCATTTGAATAATTTTTGTGAAATTTGTGAATGTCGAATAAAGTCAGCAGACAGAATTATAACATTCACGTGAATTGCGAGAATGGTCGAGTCTTACCAGTTTTTCAATGGGGGATTGGAGGGCTGGTTTAAATTTTGTTCTCACAAGACTTGAAAATTCTCAGAATTTGAACAGTATCAGTCATATGAAAACCACTTTGGAAATGAATCGGAACCCCATCAAAACCGTTTCTATCGAAATCCTCCCTCTGAGCTGCGGTCATTAAAGTGACTGGTACTGGTGACTCTTCCCCGCACGAAAATGAACTGTTTTCATGGTGGAATTTCGGTCTATCTGGATTCTTATAGAATTTGCGGGTTTTATTTTTGAATGAGTTTTATTAATTTGATAAATTGATTTTAGCATTTTCAATAAGCTTCATTTTGACTTGACAAAATTGCAAACCCCCTCAAGAAATATTCAAAAACTTTTCTACATCCTTGATCTGCTGATCTCTTTCTGCACCGCCAATGGCTTAGTGATAGGTAATACCTACTTTGAGCACTTACGGATTCATGAGAAGATGCGGTGATCGCCCGATAGACAAATGCTCAATGAGATTGAGTACATTTGCTTTAACAAATGGTGGTAGTCGTCCCTGATGGATGTGCGGATGTGCAGAGGAGCAGATGTTGCCTCTGACCACTACATTATTAATGCCAAGTGTCGGTTCTATTGAAGCACCAACTAGTGCAACAAAAGCGACCGCATCCATTCGCTGTTAAATGACTCAAAGGTCATGCATCATCAGACCGATTCCAAACCGAACTGAGGAACCGATTTGATGCCCTGGCAGAGGAACCAGACATTAAGAAAAATGGTTAAGATTCAAGGATACCATAATTGGTTAGCACAGCGACAAGTGCTGGGAGAAGAAAGGGAATGTACAAAGAGCAATGGATTCAAGAACGAACTTGGCTTTTGATTGATAAAAGAAGAAATGTGCAACAGAAGAAGATTAATCGGATGCTATAGAGGCCTACTGAGAATTATATTGGAAAGTGAAAAGAAGCTGTACATGGGATAGGTAAGACTGGCTGGGCCAAAAAGGTCAAGAAGCACAAGAAGCAGGTGAGAAGAATGACACCAAAATGCTTTATCCTATTGTCTGTGACACTGGAGTGAGAAATGGACATGAGATATCTATCAAGGATAGAAATGGCAAGCTGCTCTTGACAAAAGAACAGCAAGATGCCCGATGGGTCGAGCATTTTAAGGAACACTGCCTCCCTCAGAAACCACCTTGCCTTTGATCAAATCGACCCTGCAAATGACCTGGCTGTGAGAATGGATGACATCACAACGGTGGAGACTATAATGGCGATACAACAGCTGAAGAATAACAATGCACCCAACATGGTGGACGGTGACTTGTAGATTAATTGATAGATCTTATCAATTTGTGTCGGAGTTGCTGTGGATTGGCACAAAGGAGTCATCATCAAGCTCCCAAAGAAAGGCAACCTGGCGGACTGCGGGGTGCATTCTTTCCCCCTTCCTTTTCCTCTCGGTTATTGATTTTGTTATGTGAAAGGCTATGAATCAGGACAGATTCGGAATCCTGCGGTGAGAATCAAATCGCCTGATGGACCTCAATTTTGCTGGCGACATTGCATTCCTAGGGACCGCAAAGAAAGGCATGCAAGACATGACAACAAGTCTGCAACAAGAAGCAGTCATGATTGGACCCTGGGTAAGTGGTAATAAAACAAAGATATGCTGTAGCAAGGGTCTCTGTGATGATTGGCCAATAGCAAATTGAGGATGTTGATAGATTCCAGCTACTTGGGCAGCATTTTGGCGAAGGATGGTGATGCTGACCATGATGTAGCATGTTGCATTGGGAAGCCAGCAGCAATCTTTAAATAGCTTAAACTGATTTGGTTATCCCCGAAGATCAACGTAGCGAAGAAAATTCGTCTACTCAACACCATTGTCATTTCAACTGCAATTTACACTTGTGAAATGTGGAGACATCGGATCACGAAGAGGCTTAACATTGCCCAACAATGATGGCTGTGGCGAATCATGCAAGTTTTATACGGGGACCGCATCACCAATGAAGAAATCCGCCATAGAACTGCCGTCCGCCTCCTCAATAACATTGTGACTAAAGGCCTGCTACGATTTGGTGGGCATATCTTACGACAACAGGATTCATGACTTCCGAAAAGTGCCATCACATAGATGCCACTGCAAGGAAGACAGAAGCAAGGCCGCCCTCGAACCACATGGCGACGGACCTTCATAGAAGATATGCGGGTGGTTGGTATAATGGGAAGAGGCCGAGATCGCCCCATCAAACCGAACCCAGAGGAGGACACTCGCCGCCCAATGCGCCGAATGGTGCAGGAGAAACTAAGTCTAAGTAAGTAAGATCTTACGTTGATGAGGATCGTTTTAGACGGTCTGAAGTGCTGTAAATAGTTTTTTGTTGGGAAAGATGAATGAAAATCATCACTACTTTTTCCGGTATAAATTTTGTACGTTGGTGAGGCTTAATCTACATTCAATTTTCAAGTGCAAAGTTACATTTTCAAGATTTTCAAGCACCACCTGACGCGTGAAAATCGATTTCAACAAAATGACGACATTCGTCTTTTTAGAAAATAATATTTAAGCATTGTTTCTAGAATTTTCAACGAAGTGAATGACATAGAGCATTGGCCAATGCCAGTCTTTCGATGTTGAGAGAAATATTCAGCTCTGTCCAACTTTAGACTTATCCTTATTCTGTTTCGCAAAGCATACATAGTCATAAATTATGCCGAAATTTAAAAATGTTGAACTCTTGTTAGTTCTATGCATTCTAATACCATTCGAATTGTCGTTGGTCTTTTCTTCGACAAATTCTCGACGTTTTCTGGCGGACGAAAATCGAAGATCGGTGCATTTTTTCGATCATCAAGATAGTAATTTGGAGGCGTTTCGCAGAGTGGCCAGGAGCGCCGACGGCGAAGTAATTCAACGTCGAGCTGTAGATGTGAACAATGTAAGAGCATACACATTAAGAGCTTTGAAATCAGAGTTGCAGAAACTTTGAGAAACGGTTCGACACCAGCAAGATGTATAGAATCTTTCCTGTCAAAACTTCAAATGCAATGTTCTTCGACTTCTGCGAAAAATGATTGAGTATCAAAAAATATATTTGGTCCAGATCTGGTCGAAAATAGTGATGTGTATGAATAATTGACATGGGCATTTTTCTGATTTTCTGTGAGCCATTTCCATGCTAGAATCATAATACTACCATGAATGTATACTACTTTTGACATTCAAACTTTTTTCGCTTCACTGGAACAAAAAAAAAACACTCAGGATGTCGTAGGATAGAAAGTTGAAGTAAATTTCGAAATTCCATTAGAAACCTATTGAATAACGGAATAAACGTGTTTGAAACCTTTATTAAAATTTTTCATGTTAGGGGATTTTTTGTGTTTTACAGTGTTTTGAAATTTTCAGATCAAAACGTCATCAGTTTGAGAGTTGAACTTAAACATCGGGACATGGACTTCTTTCTTAAAAACCGAAAATCGTGCTTGACAATCTCGTCACTTTTTGTCTGTTAGGGTCGTCACGAAAATTTTCCGGCAACTATTTTTGAACCTGTAGTAATCTCGCCAAAGCTGATTAATTACACACCTAAAAGTAGCAAGATTAGCTACTAAAGCCCTATTTTGAAGTGAAAAATCCCAGGATTTTTATCGCCAACAATCGGCGACAGTCGACGATTCTAAGGAATGAATAGAATGAATAGGCAATTGGTAGAAAGCCCGATTCAGAAATGAAAAAATCCCAAGATTTTTGTTGCCGACAACCGCCGACAGTCGGCGACTGCACTTCTGAATGGGGCTTAAAGCTACTCGTCACCAATTCAAATATACATAAACTTGGACACTTAATTCAGATAAGGGAAGGCGTTATGGAGGTCTACCGCAGACGTCTCATCTTATGTATAAATTATTTAGAAGGTAGTTTATATGCTATGTCTATAGTCCATTTACTTTGAAATGACAAATTTGCGATGAACCAAAAAAGTACATAGGTTCAATTTGATTTACAATTGTCACGGAGTAACAAACTCCATACTGTAGAAAAACGTTGTTACAATGGGAAGGCCAAAATCGTAAAACAACGATGCTTATATACTTTTGATTTGGATAAATGTGTAACGACCAGATTTGTGTGAGGTACTTTACTTCTAACCAATCGGTCGATACGGCGGGGACAAATAACGGGACGGGGGCGCGGGCGTACGATTACAATAAACAACGGTGATCGACGGTCGCTTGAACGTCGACAATAAACGCGCTTCGATTTATAATACGAACGGGGGGGCCTCGGTTTAAGTTGCTTTCGAATAGGCGGCCACTTGCAAATGTATAAAAAGACGGGGCGAGCGCAGAAGTCAAAACGGAAAAACCACAAGAATAAGAACGAACAAATCATGCTTTGCTTCTTCTTTTATACGGCGATTCTGGCCACTCCCTGGGCGTCGCGGGAGGTCGAGCTTCTGTCCATCTTCTTCCGCCAATCGTCGTTTCCCGCTACGCTTTTTATGCTTTCTTAATTACGCCTCTCTAATGCTTTTCTGGTACTGTATGCTTTCTGTGCTTCGCTTGCTTTCTACGGTGGGCTTGGCCACACCTTGTGCTTCTGTGCATGCTTCCTGTATCGGTTTCTCTGTATACACATGTTTTGTGGGGCCGCCGCTACTGTTACACTTGAGACTACTGTACGGCGGGGCTTCTACGTATTTTACTGTGTGCAGGTGTTGTTTACGATTTTTACGGGGGATTACGGTAGCTGTGGAATGTGTAGTTTAGTGTAGGTTCTAGGGGAACAGCTGCCGTTTGTGCAAATTAATTAGGGCATCTTAATTGGGCTACCGGGGTGTGAACGGATCAAAATAAAGTACTTCATGTAATTTTGTAGGAATGTTTGGGTGTGAATCCCAGACACCCTTGAGATGATAAAATGTGAAAATTAATAATATTTAATAAATGTCTATCACATACAGTATGCTACATATTTACAGTACTGCTTTAGCAGGTACGTTACATTTCCCTCCTTCCGGAGTTTAACGTCCTCGTTCAAGGCTTTCGAGGTTGAGGAGGGGTGGGGGTAGATTCGATAGTTGCTTTCCGAGGGTAGAAAGGGGTTGTCTCATTTACATGCACCGTAAATGTAATATTCTTATGGGGGTGTTTGAGTGTAACGTTGGGGTACATGAAATTCGTAACTGTATAGGGTCCGTTTTGGCGAGGGAGGAATTTGGGAGTCAGCCCTTGTTTACACGAATGATTTTTGTAGAGAATAAGATCACCTGCCTTGTAATGTATGTTCTGAGCATGCTTGTTATACTGATGGGTATAGTGGGCTTGGGCTTTTTGCAAACTTTTCTGGACGGTTGAGAGTGCTTCTGTGAAATGCGATTTCACACGAAGGGCGTAATCGTCTAAATCAACCATGTAGGACGTGGGGAAAAAGTTTAAGGCTGCGTCTGACGGCAGATTAGCTTGTCTACCGTGGAGTAATTCAAATGGGGGATATGATGTGCTATCATTTTTATGGATGTTGATCGAAAAAACGGCATAGGGCAGATAAGTATCCCAATCAGTGTGATTTGAATTGATGTACATGCGGATACGGGTGGCTAGGGTTTGGTTGCAACGCTCAACTTCCCCATTGGCAATGGGATGATATGGGGTAGTGTGAATTTTCTGAGTATTGCATAAACTGGTGATCCGTGAGAAAAGATCGGATACGAAATCGGTGCCACGATCACAATGGATGATTTTTGGGGACCCATGACGGCAAACAATTTTGGTTACGAATAGCTTGGCAATAGTGGCTGCGGTGATGTCAGGGGTCGGGAATGCCTCTACATACTTTGTGAAATAATGGATGAAAACGACAATGAATCGGTTGCCGTCTTCAGTGAGGGGTAACGGTCCCATGCAATCAACACCAACTCGATCAAATGGGCCAGTTGGCTGAATTGGTACCAAGTTTGCATGTACTTTGTGCCTAAGAGCTTTCTGTGTCTGGCATGGGTGGCAAGTTTTGCAGTAACGTTTGATATCATGGCTCATTTGGGGCCAAAAATATTTCTGTCTGAGCAAGTGTAAAGTTTTCCGGGCCGCAAAATGACCTGTGAATTTGCTGTCATGATGTGAGGCAATGAGATGCTGGACTTGCGACTTGGGAATGTATAGTTTTGCCTGTTTGTCGACTATACGGAAGAGAATGTTTTGATGCACTGCGAATTTGATCAGAGTGAGGGGGTGTTTTTGGGCGATTTTTGCTAATATGCTTTTGACAGTTGGATCAGTGCGTTGGAGTTCGGCAAAACTTTTCTGTTGCTCTTCTTGTTCAGTTGCTTCAGCTTCCAAAACTGAATTGATAGTGGATATTTCGGGGCGGGTTTCTAATTGCTCAATATCAAAGGATTGCTTTGCTGTTTGTGAGGGGAATCGAGAAACTGCATCTGCGTTGCGGTTAGCAGTGCCTTTCTTAGGTCGAATGTCGAGTTGAATACCAGAGAGGGCTAATCCCCAACGGGCAATGCGAGGGGACGGGTTTTCCTTTTGTAAAACTGCCTGAACTGCTGTGTGGTCAGTGTGTACAATAACATGTTGCTGGAAAAGATAGGGGCGGAAATACTTGACAAATTCAACTACTGCAAGGGTTTCCAACTCAGTTATCGGGTAGTTGCGTTCTGCGGGTTTTAGTGTGCGGCTCCCAAAAGCAATGGGGCGATCCTGACCTTTACTATCGAGTTGACTGAGAATGGTGCCAATTCCGAGTTTTGAGGCGTCAGTTTGCAGGATAAACGGTTTTGTGAAATCGGGATGCTGTAGTATTGGGGCATGGATGAGTAATTCTTTGAGCATAGTGAATGCGTTTTACTGTTCAGGGCCCCAGGAAAATTCTGAGTTCTTTTTGAGTAGCGATGTGAGTGGGCTAGAAACTTGAGAGCAATTTGGGATGAATCTGCGATAATATGAGGGTAGGCCAAGGAATGACTTAACTTCTTTTGAGCTTTTGGGTGTGGGTATGTCATAGATGGCCTGTACCTTATGGGGATCTGGTGAAATGCCTTGCTGAGAAATGACGTGGCCTAAGTATTGGACTTGGGGCTGGCAGAATTTGCATTTTTGTATGTTTAGTTTAAGGCCTGCTTGTGAGAATCGGGCGAGAATAGTGTCTAAACGTTCCAACATTTGGGCATGGGAGTCTGCAAATACCAAAACATCGTCGAGATATACAAGGCATGTGTTCCATTGCAGACCCGAAAGAATAACATCCATTAACCTTTGGAATGTGGCTGGGGCATTGGTGAGTCCAAAGGGGAGGTAATTGAATTGATACTGGCCAGCTGAGCAATTAAAGGCCGTTTTTTCTCTGTCTGCTTGTGCTATGGGAATGGAATAGTATGCATTGGATTGGTCAAGGGACGTAAAATATTTCATTCCACGGAGGGTGTCTAGAATTTCGTCTATTCGGGGCAAGGGGTAGGTATCTTTTTTTTGTGACTTTGTTGAGGCCTCGAAAATCAATGCATAAACGATGGCCTCCGTCTTTTTTGGGAACTAAAACTGTGTTGGTACACCATGGGGAATTGCTTTGGCTTATGACACCTGCTGCTGCGAGTTGCTCAACTTCTGCTTGTATGATTTGCTTTTCTTTTGGGGAAGTCCGATAAAGTTGTCTACGTACGGGTTGGGAGCCATTGGTGTCAATTGTATGTGAAACGAGGGTGGTTCTGCCTACGTCCATTTTGGATTTAGCATATAATGTAGGGTACTTCAATAGGGCGCGTAGGAGTTGCGTTTTTTCTGCTTCTGTGAGGTCACTGGAGGTTAAATTAACATTTTCTTTTAACCATGTGAATGTATCAAAGCGGTTGGGCTGGTTTTGCGTGGAAGGGGTTACGTTAGCGGGAGTATTTTGTTTCGGGATGTAACAGGAGACTGTACCAATGCATGTTCCAGGGTAAAGAATTTGGGCTGTTTCTTGTGTGTTTAGGACCGATATGCGTATGCGACTGTTTTGATTCTCAGATATACAAGCTGGGAAATGGACTTTGGGATTCTGCTTGGGTTTCGGAGTAAATTCGAGCTGTTTAACTTGTAGGTATGATTTGGGCAAGGGGACAGTAAATTCGGTTACTGTACAGGGTGGTAATTTTAATTTTTCATCCAAATAAGTTCCACCACGAGTTGAAAGAGGGCTATATTCTAGGCCATCACAAGGTAGTATAACATTGCCAAATTTGACCTGTGATTTTTGATTGTTGATAGTGTATTCGGAAAATCGACTGAGAAAGTTTTTGCCTAGAAGGATGTCTGCTGTGCAATCTTTTTGGACATGGACCATGATTGTTTCCTGGATTGTTTGGGCTGTCACTGTGACAAAAGTGGTTCCTACAAAGTGAATCGGAAGATTATTTGCTGCTTTTGCTTGGACTAGCGGGGGTTTCATGTCTAACTGTAAAAGTTGAGCGATTCGGGAATCAATGAGTGAGTAAACTGCAACAGTGTCAATCATGCCTTTTGTCATTAATTTGCCGTTAAGTGTGATTGGAATATGAGGGGTATGTTTCTCAGGTACGTTTTGGGGTGGCTTATTTGATGCAGATTGGTGAATTTGATTAATGAGTTCCATGGCAGGAGTTCGGGGGGTATCAATATCGACAAGGACGTATTTCTGCTGTGTTTGTGCCCCACGACGATTAGCTAATTCTAAGAGGGCATGGCCGAATGATGGGGGAATGGTCTCATGTAAATGTCTGTTGTTTGATGGTATTTCGTATGCATGTTCGTTTGTGGCATGATGCTTTGGAGAGGGGAAATATTTTCGAAGAACGAGAAACGAATAAAAGACGCCTGCAATAACTACAGTAATAACGGCTAGATTAATAATGATTTGCAGAGGTCCTTTGAGTAAATTGTTTAATCCGTCTGTAAGACTTTGGGTGGTACTGGTTATTACATGTTCTATGCCTTGACCGGCGCCAGAGAGTGTATTTCCGAGTGCTTGGCCAGTGCCTGAGATCATGTTGTAAACTGTATCAATATTGAGAGACATTTGGGCGGTGTAATTGATGCGTTTTTTGACAATGTTTTCCAGTGTGTGAGTTTTGTAAATGTATTGTTTCAGAAAGAGTAAGTTGGTTGAAATAGTTGCAAGTTGATCATGAAAAATGGCGGGTGTATTAAAATGGAAAAGGGAAAAATTTTGGTTCCAAACGATTTCTAAAGGTAAATTTGTGACATGCGGGGATCCGGTTTCACTGACCCATGTGTTATTCTGTTTGTAAAGGGCTACATGCATGTGATGGCAGTCAATGGTTTGTGAAAAAGGGGTCAAATCGTTGCCTCCTGGATTTGAAAACATGAGTTCCATTCCTACGAGGATGGGCAAAAGTTTGTAGCATGTTTCGTTGATTTTATGGTTGTGAAAGACTTTGGATGCATTTACCTGCTTGCAGGGCCAGACTGTGAGGGCTTCTCCTGTGAATTCTGCTATGATGTCCGTTCGCTGTAGGAATGCACGCGCTCCAAGGGTTGCATCAAGACGTAAAATTTGCCATACGAGATCAAGGTGACGCTGTGCCTGTCTGCATAATTCATTCCATACATTTTTGAAATTTTGAATTTTGAATTCCTGTATTTTGTCTGCGAGATAGTTTAGTTTTGCATTGATGGGTTCAAAATCATCAAAATCTTATAGTGTAGTATGAGTTTCGTTGGTTTTTGGGGTTAAAAATGTGTTACGATGTGGTGTGCTTTTGTCTAATTGTACGATAATGCCTTGTTCGGTTAGAATGCTGTCTTGGATTTCTGGGCAATTGGGGTTCGAAAAAACTGTATTTTTAACCGAGAATGCACCTTGTAGTTCTTCTATTATCATGTGTGTTTGTGTGAGTTTGATGGGATGTGTATTTTTGTATTCGAAAGGGCATAAGTTTTCAAATGCTGTTTCATTCCAGATAATAGATCCGTCGGCTGTGACACAATGACCTGATGTTGGTTTGCATGACCCTAGGTCGCCTAATGTACCTGTCATAGATTTTCCATTCCAAGATGCTATTTGTCCTATTTCTATGATGACGTTAGTGACCGAGGTACAATGGTCTGTACAACACCATGTGTATTCTACGCTTAAGGAGTTATTTGTTGACCAAAATCCTGGTTGGGTTTCGTATAATTTTTGACCGTTGTGTTCTTTGCCTATAACGATTGCCTTACAAACATGTGGGGTTAGATTTTGCATTTCGGTTTGGTCCAAGACAATACCTTTTGATCCAAAAAATCCTGTATTAGTACAAATTTTGCATTTGCGAACACTGCATTTGTATGCGTCTGTAATGTGGGGCTTAGTGGAGGGGATATAGATTTTTCCGAATGTTTGTACGGGTTTGTCTACTGTGGACGGGGCATGCATGATACAAGTTTTGGTATGCTGACTGAGTGACCGCTCAATGAAGTTCCACACATCTGGAATTGGGCGCTACACGATGTGGGGATTATTATACAAAGAAAAATACAAAACATCGGCCAATAGAATGTTTTAGTGGAGGCGGCGGGGCACTGTATGTTTTCGTTGTGGCCGGTTTGGTGTTGGGGCTTTTGGTGTTGTCGTTTTTCGGTTTTGCGCTGGGGGGGGGGGTGGCCAGTTTGAAATCTGAACATTCTGTAAAACTTTAGAAGTTGAGTTATGGGATGGGGTTTGGACTTGCTTACTTATGGGGGTCGGTAGAAGTGTTTGGCGGGGGCGAAATTGGTAGGGTTCGGGGGTCAGGCCATGAAGAAGGGATAACAAGTTGCGGCCTGTTTTCGACGGGGTTTCGGGGGCGGTGGGCGGCGTAGTGTCTTGTTTTCGGGGGATCTTGTAGCCTACGGGGATGGTGGGCGGCGATTTTTCGATTTTTGCAGCTTCAGGCGTGGGGGGTGGTGACATGGCGCACCAATCGGGTACATCCAGATCAAGGACGTATTCGTCACTACGGCGGTGGGTGTTGGGCATGATAGTTCCTAAAGTAGTCTGGGGGCCGTTAGTTATGGCGGGCAATTTTGAGTAAAATGAGGGGTCATCAATGTCCATGAGGGGTTGGGGTTGCCTGTACTCAATGCAATTTTGAATATTACGACTCTGCTGATTTGGGCAATACCTGCTTGTATGACCTCTCTGCTTGCATATGAAACATTGAAAATTGGAGAAGGGTTTTGAAAGGCAGTTATCTGATCTATGTCCTGTTTGGGAACAGTGGATGCATCGGCTTTTACAATCACGTGTACTGTGATTATTACGGAAACAGATTTCACATGATTTTCGGGTGCCTA
This sequence comes from Romanomermis culicivorax, assembly GCA_963922205.1. Taxonomy (NCBI): domain Eukaryota; kingdom Metazoa; phylum Nematoda; class Enoplea; order Mermithida; family Mermithidae; genus Romanomermis; species Romanomermis culicivorax. Next base: position 2,004,663 of record CAWUHX010000008.1, on the reverse strand, counting down.
CTGATTTACAATTGCGAGCTACGTGTCCGATTTGTCCACACTGGAAGCATGTGGGTTGCCTGGGGGTGGTATTGTTCCTGTAAGCATTATTCCTGCTGAAAGTATTGTTACTGAAATTGTTGTAGCTACTTTGTTGTGGGGGTTGAGGTTTTTGTTTGATCTGCAACTGTAAATCTTTTACTTGTTGTTCTAACTGATGCAAAAGATCCTGTTGGTCTGTGTTTTTGGTGAGGGAAAAGATGGGTTCGGGTTTTGGGGGTATGAAGGGAAGGGCGTTAGACTTTAACTCATTTCTAAGAATTTGCTGTTCAATGTAAGCTGCTTCGTCTGACATTTCTTTTAGAGTTGCGAACCTTCTATACTTAATTGCTTCCCTGATTTCGTTTTGCATGCCTTCTACAAAGAGGGGTTTTATGATCATTTCTCGTGCCTCTGTGTTAAAGTTAGGGTAGGCGAGGGTTGCGAGATGTTCTAGATCAAATAAGAATTCCGTTACTGTTTCTGATCGCTTTTGTTTTCTTTCGCGTAAGAATTGTTGATGTAGCTCATTATCTCTATTGTTTGGGAAAAATGCCTGTAATGCGACTTTATACTGCTCGTATGTGTGGGGAGGGTTTTCGGAATTGGCTAAGCTTTTGAATTTTGCTAACGCGGCTCCTCCTAAATGAATCTCTAAACATGCCAATTTTAACTGTAGGTCTGTATCTTTCATGCCTTGGAGTGCCATGAATTGTTCTAATCTTTTGTTCCATTCACCAAAATGTTGGGTCACGCCGCCCGTGAATACTGTAGGTTTCGCGTAGAAATTATTTACCATGTTATTACGAATGTTTGCTGTTCTTAGATCGTCTATTAGGGTAGGGTTTACTGTATTCTGATTCAATTGTGTGCGTAGGGTACGAAAATGTTCTGAAAACAAATCGTTTATCTGTTCTCTAACGATTTCTCCTAAATGATCTTGCGTTTGGTGGGTCATTCTTGGTTTACGATGGGATTTCTGCTTAAATGCTTCAATTTTTGCTTCACGCTGTATTCGTTTAAATGTATCGCTTAATGTTTCGTTAGAGGGGATTTCCAGTTTGCTTTCTACGAATACTGTCTTACTGTAGGAAATGATTACTACTGTATTATCTAATGCTTCTAAATGCCTGGATAAGAGTACACCTAATTGGGGGCAGGGAGTTCCAGTGGTTAACGTAACGGTACGGTCACCAAAATATGTAACGACCAGATTTGTGTGAGGTACTTTACTTCTAACCAATCGGTCGATACGGCGGGGACAAATAACGGGATGGGGGCGCGGGCGTACGATTACAATAAATAACGGTGATCGATGGTCGCTTGAACGTCGACAATAAACGCGCTTCGATTTATAATACGAACGGGGGGGGGCCTCGGTTCAAGTTGCTTTCGAATAGGCGGCCGCTTGCAAATGTATAAAAAGATGGGGCGAGCGCGGAAGTCAAAACGGAAAAACCACAAGAATAAGAACGAACAAATCACGCTTTGCTTCTTCTTTTATACGGCGATTCTGGCCACTCCCTGGGCGTCGCGGGAGGTTGAGCTTCTGTCCATCTTCTTCCGCCAATCGTCGTTTCCCGCTACGCTTTTTATGCTTTCTTAATTACGCCTCTCTAATGCTTTTCTGGTACTGTATGCTTTCTGTGCTTCGCTTGCTTTCTACGGTGGGCTTGGCCACACCTTGTGCTTCTGTGCATGCTTCCTGTATCAGTTTCTCTGTATACACATGTTTTGTGGGGCCGCCGCTACTGTTACACTTGAGACTACTGTACGGCGGGGCTTCTACGTATTTTACTGTGTGCAGGTGTTGTTTACGATTTTTACGGGGGATTACGGTAGCTGTGGAATGTGTAGTTTAGTGTAGGTTCTAGGGGAACAGCTGCCGTTTGTGCAAATTAATTAGGGCATCTTAATTGGGCTACCGGGGTGTGAACGGATCAAAATAAAGTACTTCACGTAATTTTGTAGGAATGTTTGGGTGTGAATCCCAGACACCCTTGAGACGATAAAATGTGAAAATTAATAATATTTAATAAATGTCTATCACATACAGTATGCTACATATTTACAGTACTGCTTTAGCAGGTACGTTACAAATGTGTATTTGACACACGAGTGTTGTTAGATAAATTTTAATCGTTTATTGTATTTATTGGGGCTAAATCTTCAGCTAATCTGCTCACCGCTCGTGACGGAAAAACTTTCATCATTCGTTACAGTAATAAGCTTTACTAGTTTTTCTGTGTTTCAGTTTCTTTCATGGGATGCTGTACCGATTATTTCAAAATTAATGGAGTATAAATGTTGTTACTTTGTACGTTAAAAGACGTAAAGACGTGTCCTAAACCTAGTTTGTGCTCTTGTAGCATTTGGCTAGCAGCTGCTATCTTTTAACATATGGCTAATAGAGAAGTGCGTAAGACTTTAGACATCTACAGTCCAGATTTGCTTTTTTTGTTTGAAATATTGCAATATTGAAGATAAAATCTGAAATTTCCAGTGTTATTTGAGTCAGTACCTCCTAGCCACGTCATATTCTTTTTTTATGAAATGTTTGTGAATCGAAGCATGACACAAATAAGAACCTTAGTCGAAATCGTTCGCATGAAACTTTTCTTTAGAATCTTTAACTCAAAAATTGTTTACGGTTAGTTCGGTGGATTCACGATTCGCAATGTTCCATGCCCATTATGACGAATGGTTTCGCGGAAAATAAAAAAACAATGAAATACTATATTCCATCCATTCATTTTGAAATGATCGATGCAGCGTTCGGAGTTCATTACAAGGGATCAGGAAATCACTTTCGATAACCTCGAAATGGTCGAAAAGATGGTCATCAAGGAACGTGTAGCGTGAGGAAAAAATTTATTGAATAGAGTCAAGGAGCCTTCCATAATCATGACCAAAAGTTTGACTGCGACCTCGCTTCATCGATCATTTCAAAATGAATGGAGTATAATTTTTCAAGGTTTTGTTATTTTTACGTTAAGCGATTGGATTAAATGTAATGGATATAATTTTTTTGAAGTCATTTCCTCGCTAGTGTAGCTTCAATTTTGGTCCTCCCAAATCCCGAATGATTCTTTGTCTCCATTAAAAAAACCTGGATCGTCAAATGTCATTTAAAAATCGTAATCGGCGGGAAAATCTTATCGTTGGTTAAAAATGTCCAACTATGCGTCATCATGAACATGTTTTTAACGGACCTGGACCAAGAATACCTTAGTTGAGGTTCAGCTTTAGCTCAATTCAGGTTCTATAGTCTGCTTTTCCTGTGAATTTTGTGTAGACTATGTCATAAAGGACTAAAAATTTGAGAGCATACTCAAATAACCTTGGACAATTTTTTGAGAACATTTCTGCCGCAAAATGTGGTTTTTGTGATTTTACAATTTACAAGCATTATGTAAGAAGCAGACCATGCTAGTCAAATTTATTGTTCTTGTGATTCCTGAAACCAAGTGTGATTTCGGACAATAGGACATTGTTCTACGAAAAAAATCCGACTACAGTAAAATTCATCTGCTACAATCAAATTAACGGAAGCAAAGTCGTCGGAGTGACAAACCAACAGATCGGGCCTAATTTCAGTAAAAAATTCTTTCTTTCTCTGAATCAAGCATGAACAAGAAGTTATGATGATTATACTCTCTTCACAAGTTCATAAAAGTTCACGGATGGACTCTTCCGTCGAAGAGAATTGTTGTGCAGACGTGAAAATCAAGATGGCAAATCGAATTCTGTATGGGAATAAGATTGGCAATCTGCGAGCATACTCAGTTCTTCTTCAGTTTTTCGGGTAAAGAAATTTCTAGTAATAGTCTGTATAAAAGATTTTGAGGCAGTTCTAATTGATATCATCATTTTTCGATTTATAAACATTTTAAAAATGCTCTACTCAGGAAGTTTTTCCCGCATTTAAGCTTGTTTTTCATTACTAAAGAATACAGGCATGCAACTTTGAAAAATCTCCGCTTCTAATTATGATCTTCTAGATTCATTTCGATTGAACAATCTTCTTTATTTTCAATACAAAATTTTTCTAAAAACATGCGAGGATACGGCTTGCACATTTGAATTTTTTGTTCCATTGAGATCTATAGAGCAGGTTTGCGTAGAAAATGCAACGATTTGAATAAATGCAAGGTAGATTAATTTATAACAATAATTATAGTGGGTTCAATGAAATTCTTGGGGAAAAATGTTCCTTTTTCATTGATAAATTTTGCAGGCCAATAAAAACGTTGGCGGATTCAAAATAACAGCTCGCTTCACGCGGGAGCAGGACGAAGACGACCCGGACGATCACGTGGACGTGGACGACAACGATGACGACCAAATGCCCACTCCGGATCCGAGCGGCGGTACTTGGATCGGCGAAAATTATTACGGGGTCAATTGAGTCCCTTTATTTGGGAAACATGAATACATCGATTACTTTGTTCTTATTTTTGCTTTAGAGTTTATATGGCACTCTTTAATTACAGTAAAAGTGATGAATTGTGACACTAAAGTTTATAGCTTTTTACCATCAGGCGCCAAAATGAATAATTATAATTAATTATAAACTTTTCTCCTCATTGACTATTGAAGGTTTACAGCAAAGAGAAAACGAATTGGTTAGGGTATCATATCTGTGCAGTCCATTTTTTAAAAATAATTGTAAATTGAAAGTTTACTAAAATTGATGCTATTGCAAGATCAATCGCTTGAACTAAGCTTTTTCTATAAAATGTTTCACTCAAAAAGTTGTTGAACGTTAGTCGACCAATCTCACAAGATTCCATTCCTAGGCGTCATAGATTAGCAGAAAATCGTAAAAATGTGAAACAGTACTTACTTTCCAGTTTTACTATTTATAAGAATTTCAAGAAAAACTGAAAAACAGAGTTTTCAATTTGCAGTCTATAAAAAACGTCACTGTAATGCTGTTTTACTAAGTATAAATACCTCAAATCTGATTCCGTATGTATTCGATAAGAGTTGTTTTCTAGACGGAAGTAAAACGATTCGTTACGTGTGTAGCTATAGTTAACTTGAACGCGTTTTCGAAATAAAAAATATTTCAATTTAAGGTATACACGCATCACAAAAAAATGATCAGAAGCGGACATTATTGACTGATGAACAAATCTTCTAGTTTCAAAATTAGCAAATTAAAAAAATAAATTAGACTTAAGCTCCAGCTGAGCTCTAGCTTTACCCTTTATGTTATACCATTGCCGGCAAGGTGCAGCTCAGCAGAAGCTTAACTCATACACACAAAACATATCGTGAAAGGTGAGCTTGCAGATTATTTTCAGAAATTGTCCAATACCTTATCGTCATATGGGCTCATAAATTTTTAATTCCTTGATATGATGGTTATCAGAGAATAACAAAATATGATGTAGCCGTAGTATTTCTCCCATGTTTCACAGGCATTTAGAGAAAAACGTTCGTATAATTTTTCAGGCAATGTTCGACAAGAGCGATTGATGCCCTCTTGAAGATCAAACGTGGTTAAAATTATCAAGCTATCAAAATGTGGTGTTAATTCTGCCATGGTCCGGACTCGCATGCCAATGTATGGATTTTTCTTTTGAGGTGTTAAATGTCTTCTAACCAATTCTGGTAACCAATTTTGGAGTGTACGTCCTTGCCGGTCGGATGATGAAGGTCATTTTTAATCTTTTTTGAAAATAATACCGGTATAAAATAAACTTCGACCAAAACATTCTGTGAATTAAATGTTGTAAAATACTTTGAATTTTCTAACTACTAATGTAAATTTCGAATAAATTAAGAGGGTTGATGTTCCTAAATTTTCCAAAAGATATTTTTCTGAGAAATTTTCAGATTGTAGGATTATCCAAACTAGTGATTATTTTGATTAGTTTTAAAACCAACACCATGAAATTTTTTGGCGGTTATCGAAATATAGCATTCTGTATTCTAATTTTATATGCTGAATTTTGAACGTCTCTCGTGAAAATCCCTTTTCAAAAGAAGAATAATTAAAACTTGCAAAGTGGCGAATGGCGCTAAATACTTGAAATTTTATTGATTATAGGAAATTAATGAATATGATCTGATATCCGAAAAAATAATTAACGGCTATGCTTTATTGACTTCATTGTGTAGCCCTTTTTCTCATGTACGACTACTTACTAGCTCTATCAAAATAGCAAATTTAATTTTTGTTATTCGATACAGTAGGAACCCTGGCGAGAAAATTACGTGTTCTTCAAACCATACAGCTGGCCGATTACATGCACGAAGAAAGTTTTGTGGGTAGTTCGTACAAGCGTTCAACTTCAACAAAGCTCATTTGGAAGTGTCATTTGTAGAAAAATCTTTTCTTGGTTTATAGAAATATTGATTTATAGATATTTGAGTTAGAATTTTTAATCTTATTCAAGTGCATTTGGTACGAAGAGCTTAAACCTGAAGTATGCCACTCATCTCCAAGGAAGATAGCAGCGGTTATTTTTTGGCAGAAAAGCGCCAATATATCTTCCGCAGAACATCTATAAACCGGTTTAAAGCATTGTTCATCTTCGATATTTGCAACATTATTGTGAACCACATTTGACCTTTTGTACTATGGACTCATTTTCACCTCCTGGTCGCTTAATAATTTGGAACTGCAAACAGTATCTTTGACCTCACCTTCATCTCGAATGGGATGATCCTATTTTTAGCCGTGCCAGTAAAAATTTGCAGATGAGAGTCAGCTAAAACTTCAGGGCTGACGTGCATCTTAAAAAATTTTTAGCTTGCAAACCTGCTTAAAAGTTTCTATATCCAGCTCAATTACAGCTGAATAACTCCTCTCAGTGCATACAAAGGCGTCTCTGATATTAGGAAATATATCATGCACTGTAGAGATTGATATTCTAAACTCTACATTGTCATATCGACAACTGTAAAGATTAAGATCATCTAAAAAAATTTCTTCGAGCAACGGTTTTACAGTTACTGAAAAAGACTTGATTTTGTTAAAATACTCACTACATTGACCATTGAGAGGGTCTTGAACTTGTCACACTAAAATTTTCTCAAGTGTCACTCGAAATCAGTCAATTAATATGAGTCGAATCGCTATCTACTGCGAAACTGGCATCTATTCCAAGTTAGCAACAGAATGCATACACTCAACTCGCTCGCTAGAACTTCAAGCAGAATCACACGAAACGAGGAAAACATTTTCCACAGACCTCATGAAGACATGTTTTGACAAAGTTATCATTATAATCTTATTGACTGCGCTGAGTAGCTATGCCTTTTAATATTTTATCAACTTAATTTAGCTTAATAAAATTTCATCGAATAAAACATCATGAAGAGAATGACACCCCCAACGAAATTGACTACGAAAAAGTATTTGAAAACTTGTCACGTCAATAGCCAGTGGCCCATTTCTGAGAAGTTTCTTACGACAGATATATATTCTCCAATGTTAGTGGAGTGTGCTAAGGTTTTGATGAAATGGGCCCTTGAATTGTAGCCCATGAGGGATCCGTGAGCTTTGTCTGTGTAAAGGAGATACATCTTCTTGAACTATAGATACTTCGATGTGAAAAAGCTGCCATGCTTTTATTTCATTTCCTGACACGCCTTTTTTGCCAAAATATTACGTTTTTACATTTTTACGCATTTTTATGTACTTTTATTTCTGAATCTTTAAAGCATACTGTATAATCGCCGTCATACATTGGCACTTGGCAGCAAAGAAAATTTGGGGCAACCAAGTTTTTCCCAAATTCTGATAGCCCGTAGCTCAGTCACAATAAAAATATAGATAATATACAATGCTGAGTCATATTTTTCTACATATCTCAACGAGATCTATCAATTAACATCTGATTTGTTGCTTTTCGAAAGAAAAAAATCCTGCGCCTTGAAAGGTCACTATTTGGGCGGGGTCAAACATAAATCCGACTAAAATCAAAACCTCCAAACCGCCCACGCCGATGCATGGTTGTCGTTATTTACACTTTTCTCAGCTATTTATAAGACTGACATGAATAAATTGACAGTGTGGCATAAATCAGATCACAATAGCAAATTGAGTTCTGTCCAATATATGTGATTCAAAACTTCCGACTCGCAACTCTTATTTGCGTGTCACTGCATTCAAAGATTAAGATAGAAATTTTAAGACATGCGTTAGTAGAATAAAATTCATTCTTGATTTTTTTGATGAACTATGCGAATTTTTGGAACATCGGTTGATAATTTATCTCGAAGAATAAAAAATTAGGTATTTCAAATTGATTATGGCGGGCATCATAGATTTGAAAAGGGTTTTAAAAATGAATAACAAACATACGTGCCTAACTGATCGTCAGCAGATTATTATTGATCCACCACAGTTTGGGCAATCACGGTCCTTTCTTTCTACATCAAAAATTAAGAATCGAACCACACCCCCGGGCCGTACTGGCTGACCTCAAAAAAATTCTATGCTGTGCGTGAATGATAAAAAATTTCAATTGTTTTTGAATAAGAGAAAAATAAATTTTTGACTTTACATGGAACACGGAACGTGCATGTTTTCATTCGACGAGTGACACTCATACCTCGGATTGTGTGAGAGTTTGGTGGATTTTGACTTCATCTAGATACGATTTTGACTCCAATCAAATGGTGAATTTTGGAGGCGTGCAGTATTTTTTCTTCCAAAGTATAACAAATCAGATGTCAGTCTACTGACTTCATTGCAATCTATTAAAAAAATATATTTTAACATAATGTAACTCCATTTTTGAACGATAATCAAAGGTGGTTAGAGTTGGATTACCATTTAGTCGATCTGCGTAGATTTTATTTTCTGCCGATGTGGACTTATCTTGAGTGACTTTGCTAGCTATGTGGATGGAAATCTTTTAGAAAAACATTTATGTTGAAAATCCAACGTTTTGAAATATTAAATCGCCCAGCAAGGGTTTACGATTAGTTTCTTTTCGCATCTCCCACTGGGCGCTTTCAATCATCCGCCGGAATAGCCACCCACATCAAGTCCAATTTCCGTCCTTTGAAATAGCGTGGAAGCATTTGATTTACAATTTTCGTTTAGGCTTCTAATCTGCGTCAATTATGAAATAGAACTTAATTTCACCATTTCATCAAAATAAACTTAATTTCATCATTTTCGCGGTAATTATTTTTTCAATTGTTCCCTGCTTCATTTTTCGATTTAAGAGTGTTCGTGGCTTGAGCCTTCGTCATATGTGAGCGGTAAAATGAGCAGGCCTTGATGTTAGATTTCTCATAAGCCCAGGTTGTGTGATGATATATGAATAGTTCAGTTTGGGAGAAAAGTCGGTGAGGCACTCTTGAACGCGGAGCAAAGCCGTACTGTAGTTCACTGATGCAATTTTTCATATTTAAACATTGACTATGATATTAGATGAACAAAACCCGAACACACTAAACTTGAGTTGCAGAGGTACTGAAGGTCTTAATATTTAATTGTCCGTGGATCAGAACTTATTCACATAATCTAAACAAAATACTGCTACAGTAGCAGACTATTGACAAGAAAATCAACATGCACCTATTGCTCGCAAGCAAGTAAAAATTAGCTCAATCGCCTAGTATTAATGCTGACGAAAGATCATTTCTATGCCTGATTAGACAGCCGAATATTAGGAATACGAATACAGGTGAAGTTTTTAATTTAAGTTTTTTCAATCAAATGTCCGATGAAGTAACATAAAAATACCTTCATCGATATTACACATTTTGTCTAACTATACTCTATTCATTTTGAAATGATCGATGCAGCGGTCGCAGTTTCGACAAAGGCAGTCTTACCATAGATCAGGAAATCGATTTTGATAACTTTGATAGGATTAAAATTTGTGATAATCGAGAAGTTTGTATCATGAATAAAATTTTATTGAAGTTTGGCTGCGACCTCACTGCATCGATTATTTCAAAATAAATGAAGAATAGTTATCCTGATTAAATGTTACATGACAACGCCAGCAAGTGTCGCCGAATGATTTTTGTGCCTGCATGTAAAAAATCAAAATTTTCGAGCCTCCCACACGGCGATCAAATTATGTAGCGCTTTTTCTGATTGTCTGATCCAGAAAGATGTGCAATCTTACAATGATGGACAAACCGTGATATTTCAGCTAATTGCTATAAGGCAACAAAAAAGCCACAATGCTTTATAAAATGACGTTGGACAAGGCATATCCAAAATATAAAGTAATGACCAATTAAAAGAAGAGGGGGAAGAATTTTCATCATTGAGCAGATTTCTCGAAGGTGCCATTTAAGATCGTTATGACGCACATGGGACTTTAGAGAGGTAAACTGCGGTCGAGCACTCATGTGAAAAACAGCCCAATATAATCAGATTCGAATTGTATATAAAGGCGAGCATTAGGCACAGAGCTAATTTGTTGATTAAAAGTCATAAAATCGGTTTACTGTAGCTGAAAGGAAGCTCTCGATATCTTTTCAGTTAATTTCAACTATAGCATTCTCATTTGTGGACCAAAAGAATGGCACCGTCGTTCATATTCGTGCTATCTTTTTCGGTATTTGGCCTGATGATCGCCAACTGTAATGCCGATGCTTATTTGGAAGACGATGAATATCCGTCGAAGAGGGTAAGTCCTTCATCCATGACGTAAGAAAAATTGCGTGGTTAGCAGAATATGCCAAGGTGGAGAATATTGAATACTGCTCAACCTGGGAATAAACGCCGAGCCATGAGAGTTCTAAAAATATGTTGTTGCATGACAGGAATGCTCATATTACTATAGTCTGTCTTTTATAAAATGCTTCCAAATAGAAAAGTGACAAAAACCAGTGGTGTCGTCGTTTACATAAGGCTCTTGCTGTAAATTTTTCACTCTAAAAATTGTTGAAGGTTTGATCAGTGTGCCCACAAGTTTCCAGTCCTGTATGATATATTGTTTATCAGAAAATCGTGGAAATCTGAAATAATACTTGCTTTTCACTTTCATTATTTAGAAGCATTTCACAAAAAACAGACTGTAGTAACAAAAATTTATATACGGCCATTGCGCTGCTACAGTCTGCTTTTATACAATGCTTGTAAATTTAAAAATGACAAAAGTTGGTTTCAAAGTGATTTACACTAAGCTTTTAGAATAGAACTTTCCACTCATGTGACAAAATGTCTTAACAGGAAATCATAGAAATGATAAATATAGTAGTAAATGCTCCCAGTTTTATTATTTATAGTCTGTTTTTCTTGAAATGCTTCCAAATAATGAAAGTGGAAAGCAAGTAGCATTTCAGATTTTTGTGATTTTCTAATAAGCGATACATCATGTAGGACTGGAAATTTGTGAGCATACTGACCTATAGTCTGTTTTCTATAAAATGCTTCCAAATAGAAAAGTGACACAAATCAGTACTGTCGTCAGAATCGTTTACATACAGCTCTTACTGTAAAATTTTTCACTCGAAAAATTGTTAAAGGTTAGGCCAGTATGTTCACGAATTTTCAGTCCTATATGATATATTGTTTATCAGAAAATCCTGAAAATCTGAAATACTACTTGCTTTCCACTTTCATTATTAAGAAGCATTTCAAGAAAAACAGACTATAACCTTTACCAATTTTTCGAGTGAAAAATTTTACAGTAAGAACTTTAAGTAAACGATATTTTGACGACAGTACTGATTTGTGCCACTTTTCTATTAGGAAGCATATTATAAAAAACAGACCATAGAAGCATTTCAAGAAAAACGGACTATAATTGCTCTGCACAATCTACCATATCCTATCACAGTGTACTTTTTAGTCAGAGTCCACACATCATATTGATTTCATTACACAAGGTAACTGCTATTTCTGGGCAGAGTTACTTAAAGCGCAGCTGCTGTTCTTCAAAATGAGCTTTGCAGCTTTAACCCGCTTTTTTAAATGCTTGTAAGTTGGAAAATGACAAAAGTTAGCACTGTTAACAACAGCGCCCAATGTTCTAACGTGAGCTCAGCTTTATGTATATACAGGGTGTCACGAAATGATAGCTCTCTCCAATCATCGGCTTACAGAAAATTTAAAAGGATCGCCTTGTAGAGCTTTTCATTCTGCGTCGAATAAGGGTTTTTTCGTAGTAAATCTCCACGGGCTAAAATTGTACTGATCCAAAATAAAATATGGTCCAGATTTTAAATTTTCACAAATTTGAGTCAATTCCAAAGTTTGTATTACCACCATAAGTTTCGCGGACCTGTCGCAAACTTTCGGGCATTGAGCACAGAAGACTTTCAATTAATTCTAGTTCATTTAATATCATATTTAAAATTTTCAATGATGTTTCCAAAGAATAGGGACCAATGTACATGAGTCTTTTAACTTGGTCTTTCACAATGCCAATGAGATTTTTGGTCGTATTCAAGGGTGGAGTATTGCCAGGCCAAAGATCGTTGCTCCGAAAAGGAATCCCTTTACTTTGAGAAAAGCTTGAGGTTCTTTTGAATTACGCAGAAACTTGATTTTGTGATTGACTTTGTTGTCACGTTGTAATGTGATTATTTTAAGATGATGCTTAGTTTACACACTATCCGACGGAGAATTGAGTGCTCTACAAGGGACTAATTTTTTTGAGGGGGACTATCATTTTTTGACACCCTTTATGTTATACAAACATCATTCCTGCTTCTTCAACAGCGGATTAACTTGCACACAAAATATCAAGAAAGTTAATCAGTGGTCTCTACAGATGTTTCAAAAAAGTTGTCCGCAATGAGAGGGTTAAAAAAATTTCAAACGTTTGTATCTTTTGTGGTCAAGTTTCACAACTCATAGGTGCCCAGTTTCGCTATCCTCTCTTGTAATAGCAACAACCTCATACCACTTGCTCAATTCACTATATTCAAAAATTAGCTTAAAAAACACTATTCATATAGATATCATTTTTTCTTGAATTGCTTGTGAATTTCAAGAGTGGAAAGCAAGTACTTGTTTCATATTTTTACCATTTCCTACAAAACAATATGTCGCAAAGAACTGATAATTTGTGGGTCAACTCGACTATAGTCTGTTTTTTATAAAATGCTTCCAAACAGAAAAGTGACACAAATCAGTACTATCGTCGAAATCGTTGACATAAGGGCTCTTACTGTAATATTTTTCGCTCGAAAAATTGTTAAAGGTTAGGTCAGTATGCCCACAAATGCGCAATCCTATACGATATATTGTTTATCAGAAAATCGCGAAAATCTGAAATACTACTTGTTTTCCACTTTCATTATTTAGAAGCATTTCAAGAAAAACAGACTATAGTTACGTTTTTTTAGCAAAATATCCTACAGTAAAAGCTTTTGTAACTGAGCTTGAGGCGGTGCTTATTTTTTGTAATTGTTCAACTTACAAGCATTTTACAAAAAACAGACTAGACTCTTATATTTTGTTTTTATAAAGTGCTTCTAAATTAAATAATGATGACATAATTTGGTATTGAAATTTTTGTCACAAATGTTATACTGCTGAATTTTTTACGCAAAGAAAATGGTTGAGGTTACTAGAGCCGGCTGACAAATTCCCAGTCCAGTATGACGTACCGTTCAGCAAAATCGTCGGAAAATGAAGTAGTACTTGATTCCCAGTTTTACACGAACTACAGGTAAAATACATCAAGATCATAAGAAGATAGTAGACTAAGCAACGGCCGCAATTGCTGCAAAATATATACTATGCATAGGAGAGCTCCTTCCCTTTGCTCCATTAGCCCAGTTGTTGGTTGAGTATGCGGAACGTTAGTCACAAGATTTTGGGTTCAAGTCCTTCACCGAGACTAATTTTTCCTGACATACTATGCAACGAGAACAGGTTGCCTCAACACTATCTCAACCGTCTCCAGCCAGGCCGCGATTGGTACTGCTGATTGCAGGTGAACACAGCCGGATCCGAGTCTTATGTTTCATTGCTCGAATAATCTAAATATTTGAGTGCTACCGAAGCGTTACTGAACGTGATACTTCGATAGTTTCGTTTCTAGCCCACTGCCAAATTTCTGCAAATTTACCAAATTATACTTCAGAGCACCGATTGGTTGATAAGACAATATTTGAAAAGACAAAGATCGTCATCGAATGCGGATCAAAGTGCGAGTGAATTGATCAATCGATATCGGAACATCAAAAGAGGCAAATACGCCAAATGCCTGCATTCTCCTTTGTCATGTTTCGTCGGTTCGCGAAGAGAGAAACCATAAAAATATTGTAGAAACGTTCCTTTATTATCAATGACCAGTGTGATAAGGGTTCATTTATTAATCTTTATTGATTGATGTTGGTCTTGCGCGCGAATTTGCTTATTCGTCCTGCCTTTGGGCAATAAGTTTACACTCAGGCAGAATAGAATTTTGAATCAAGCCGACTTTTAATATTCATTATGCATAAAATACACAATGACATATGGATGAGTAACTGGGGGTTTGTTGCATCAACAGTTATAGCCCATTTGGTAGACGCAGCAAATTCCAAAAATTAGGTTCAATTCGATACACAATTTTTCATCGGTGGAAGACGTTATACTGAAGAAAAAACCTAAATTTCCTCATGAGAATGGAAAAAGCTAAAATCACCAAAAAATGTCGTGCTTATCCATTGTCGACATGGCCAGATGTGTGTCGATACTTGAGACTCGAGAAAGTTCGACCATCTTAACCAGGTTATTGAAAGAAATTTTCAGCTGCTCTGTTTTCGGTTCGCTGACGAAAGACGTTTTTCATTGATTAAGCCTGGTTTATACTTCCGCGGTTTTTCAAACAGCGCGCGGTTTTTGACGCAAGCGACAAAATTCGCTAGCGAATTTTATATTTTATTGCTAGCTTTTCTTTTGCTCGTCGCACCACTGGTGTGTCATTTTGATTCATACCTATCTAGCGACGCGAAAATTCTATTTTGTGCGTCAAAACGAAGCGATTTTTCGCTGTTCGCTCAATCCTATTATTTAGCATCAACGCGTCTAAATGCTACAGTAAAATGCTTAAAAAATGACCAACAATTCGTACCGATTCATTTCCACGATTAGTGACAAGCATACCGGCCAACAACTTCAAACTAAAAAATAAATTTTACAACTTTCTGTGTGAGTGCTATATACACTTATATGCTAAAAAAATAAAAATCTTGCAAACAATGCGATTTTATTAATTCGCGTTTCGATTTTATAGTTAAAATACACCAAATTTAAGAGAACAAGTATCAAAACGATACAGATTAAAATTTAAAAACAAAATCAAACACAGGAAAACAATATTTCAATGACTTTTTTAACCGTATAATTTCCTTCTTTGAAATTACTTCAATGTTCCATTTGTGAAATCACTTCAATGTTCCGAAGTGGCGCCAGGTCACTGGCATTCTTTGTGGCCGCCGGATGCCAATCCGACTTAAGGCTAAAGTCTACAAGACAATGGTCCGCCCTGTCGCCTCTATGGTTCGGAATGTTGCCCAGCAAGCTCCAAGAATGAACAGGCGCTCCACGTTATGGAAATGAGGATGATACGATATGCCCTTGGCTTAACAAGATTCGACCATGTTCTTAACGATGATGTTCCAAGGTGCATGGGCGTGGCACCTATTATGGAAAAGATGTGAGAAGAAAGGCTATGGTGGTATGGACACCTAATGAGAAGCAATGAGAACTCAGTGGCACGCATAGCGATGCAACTGAACTCGCAGGGCCAATAGCGTCGAGGAGGACCAAAGAAATGGTGGATGGACTGGATCGTCGAAGTCATGCAAAAAGTGGGCACAGGCCTTGAAGATGCCCAAGACTTGGCCAAATGGAGATGGGCATGCCGACAAGCAGACCCTGCCAATAAGTGGGACTAATGCTAGGAAGAAGACTTCAATGTTACATTTCAGCCCAGAGTGCTAGTAACCCAGGTTCGACTCCTGGCTACACTGTCACATTAACTGAATTTGGGAGCCATGTCATTTGTGGCCAATCACATTGATGGGAAAAACCCATGCCATTTTGATAAAAATACGGCCATGTCACTGTGAGTGACATGCTGTGACCCCGTTGGGTGGCTCCGGTTGGTTATTCAGTTCGAGAATGTAACCTAGCTGATACTGGCTATAGGAGAACCTATAGGGTACCTCGGTACTGTCTTTGGGTTCTGCTGTAGAGTAATGGACAACGCCGCCAGATCAGGGGTGGCAATCCCTAGTCCCATTCAGTGAGAATGAAGGACAGGGCCATTCGGGGAACGGCCTACTGTAGGGGACCCGATTGTAAACCTAAATCCCCTTTTTGGCCATAACCCAAGAGGTACAAGGGCTGCTCTAACTGAGGAGATTCTCAAGGGAAAACCGGCTTCGGAAAGGGTTCCCACAAATACACCCTCAACAACAATAATCCCCTGAGAAGACTTACCTAGTCCTTTTCTCAACTATGACTCGATGCGGGGCAATGGGTTCATGGGTTCAGGGATCCTGGGAGGACAGGAATGGGGTGACGGTGGTTCGGCTAGGTTCAGCGCAGGTGTACTGTAAATGGGTTGGCAGGCGATCCATGAATGGAGCGGCGGGAAGGTACTAGACGAGAGGGGCAACGTATAACTCCTATGCATGAATGCAGGCAGCGAATGCAGTGATGGACAAGAAGTTGTATGCAAATTTATTAGCAACAAAGGGGGCGGACGCAATGTATGTAAAATAATATAACAGTTGTCGACCGATGCAAGATGCAGAGCTAAACACAAAAGAAAGCGATGTAGGCCCAAAAATGAGTGAGTTCATAACCAACAAAACAGGCCCTTTTAAAGGGCCCTGTAGACCTACAGTATGCCCAGGGTGGAGCTAACAATGCCCAAGCTAACTTCTGCAGTGGAAATCGCTGCAGAAGATGCCTATGGTCACATAGACATTTACCATTTTGAATACGTTAAGCATTGGGGCGAGTTTCACTCTCCATGCAAAACATATGAACATCTTTTAGAGAGAATTTCCAAACAAGTTGTTTCGGGTTGCGAAATGTCACTAGTTTTTACTGATAAGAGGTGCACATAATGCTCCAATTATGGCCATGAGCTCGTAGAGCTTATCTGGTGGAAATTCTAACTAACGGGTTACATACCGTAGTCTACGTGCACAATGGAAAAATAATAAAACGAAAGGAAATGAAAACACAAAATGAAACAGAAACAAAACACAAAAATGCACACAAAATTGCATGTACAATATAATGAATGAAACAAAAAATAAGAGTAACTGTTGAACAAAAAGTGGCAAAAACATAAAGAATTGACATGATGTGAATCACATGACGTTGGGCAAAATTGATCTGCACGTGACAACAACCCATTTTTCAAATTTATTTTCACTCCAATAATTCCATATAATTTTCATTTCTAAAAAGTCAGCAACTTCATTGGTTGGCAATTCAAAGCAGCAGGTACGCTGCTACTTGTTAAAGGTTGTAGGTTCACGACCACCATGCATTGGAGTTGTATGCTAAAAACCATAGACAAGGGGACCACTTTAATCTGGGTTCACCCTGTGGTGTGGTGGTCTAATGGTGAGAACATCAGCCCAGAGGGCTGGTAACCCAGGTTGGATTCCTGGCTACATCCTATTTTTCAAAAATTGTCCTACTGGTTTCCAGAATATTTCTTCTACATTTATTTACTTTATGTTAGGATGGGCCACACCCATGGATTTTTAACTGTAGCCTATATTAAGCTATAGTTAAAAGCCTAGCTCACTTGGTATACACATTTCTGTAAAATTCCATAAATATATTTTCTCAACTCATGGCACTTAATTTTGTTCAACATTTTTTATTGATTGTGTAGGTTCTAGTGAGCATATATATTGGTTCTTAGTTAAGGGGTGTTTTTCTGTGGACCATAAGGATTTTCTGGTATTAATGAAATCCCATAAAATAATCTGCACAAACAAGGCAAACCATAACTTTCTGATAAGTACTCAAAAAATGACTGGTTTTTGAAATTTACAAATTTTATGGCTGGTGAATCATATTATCCTTCACAAAAAGGCACTATTGGAAGAAAAGGAAAGTTAGTTTCATTAATAATATAGTTATTCATCAAATTAATGAGTTATCACTCACTTTTCTATGGCAAGGCTGCTAAAAATTATAAATATTAAAATCTTTTCTGGGCGGATTCATTAAACAATTATCTACGCAATTATTTTCATCAAGTATCAAAAACGAAATATCATCTTTATTTATCATGCTTTCATGTTATCTTGTACCTATCACACACTTACAAAGTTTTTTCCTAGCATTTTTTCTGTAAATTGCTCAGTTGATTTTCTGAAAGGATTTTTAAAATAAACATCCATAAAAATAAGGCAATTAAGGAAATGGTTCTTGTTAAGAACATGCATTTTTTATGTGATTACTGAAAGGCACGAATAATCTAATGCGGCCTAATCTGTGCACACAGTAAGGCAAGAATTAAAGGCATAGTCGTGGGGGTATTTGACTTTAAAGGGGAATTCTAGTTCGTATGTTTTGTGCAGTGAATTTGTTGAATGTAATTACTGTGGTCACCTAAAGTCATTTCCTGTCGTCTGAATGTGAACCGAACTGTTTTCCCCAGTGCAAAGCGCCGTAGGAATCTCACATAAATAAGGCATAGGAACCACCATGCTTTGGCATGAAAAACTCGAAAATGTATATTTCGTAGAAACTTCTTTTTGTCAAGTCATTTTTTTGGTGCTCAGTTCAAAACATCATCATTTTTCAGTTTTTCCCCCACTCAATTATTTATTCAATTTTTCTTCATTTCAGCCCATGGGAAAGATTTTGCCACCAATCGACCCATCTATGTGTCATCCAAGGAAGATGAAGATGCTGGGGCCGTATTCATAAAAAGGCTTAAGTCTATAGACCGGTCTATAGACCAAAGTGGGGAAAAAATGGTATTCATAAAAAGTCTAAAGTTTAAAAATCGGTCTAAATCAGTCGACTTTTAGACCAAAAATTTAGCCTGCTACTCTTGCGGGCTAAATGTATTTAGACCAAAATTTTTCAGTGAAATGGCCGCCTTTTTAAAATTTTCTTTTTAAAATTTAGGTGATGGGACGAAAAAGAGTTTTTCGTGATATACGAGATTCCTTAGCTTTTAAACCAAAACTGCAAAGATTTCGTTCTGGTCATCAAGATATATTGAACATTACTGAATTGATTTGTAGAGATATTGAAAGTCCGACTCAGAAAATTGAGCTATTCCTGCGATTTTGCAAGTTTGTATTGCTATACAGTACTATTCTTGTAGCACAATTCAAATGGTAATCAGTGACTGATAGTATTAGTCAACCAACAACATGTCGAACTATTCATAAACTTACTGCTGCGATTTTATGCCATTTGTCACAGTATATCAGTTTTCCAAATGGAGATCAAATTCAAAAAGTTTTTTTACACATGATCGGAACTATATTTAACTTAAATTATTCAAACTTGGGGCTGGGGAATGGCGACGCTTATGCCCTTTGTTTAATGATCGACACAATATTTTGGAGTATTTTTTACTTCTATGCTTTATTTATAGATTTGAAAGGCATATAAACTTATCTTACTTTTTCTCTTCATTGATTGAAAGTGGAATTTTTTAGAAATTGTGACATTATTGTGAACATTCATCAGTGGGGAGACTTCAACAACTATCCTATTGCATATAAAAGTTTTTGGAAGACATAATGAGGATAAAATGTTCGATAGGAAATATTAGTATTTTCTCTTATAACATATTTGAACATTAAATTTACGGTATGGGAAACCTTTTGTCTGGGCGTTTGAGTTTTTTGTTCCAGAATGCGACAAACTAGGCATCAATTTGTAGATCTCCCTGAGACCAACGCAAAAACATCTTTCAAAAAGTTCTATCTCATATGGCTACTAATATTCGATTCTATTAGTAATATCACAGTATCTACTAGTCTTTTTCTGACGGGCTAAAGTCTATAGACCGGTCTACATTTAGACAGCCAAAAAAATCTTATGAATATAAACTTTAGCCCGGTCTAAATGTAGACCGGTCTATAGATATTAGCTCGGTCTATAGACTTTAGACTTTAGCCTCCTTGGTGAAAATAGCCCCTGAAGATGATGACGATGATGCCTAAAACACAAGTGACAATCAACAGATGAAAAAACGCCGATCATCTGCGATTAATGAAAGTCGAACGCCATTGGAATGAGCCAAAAGAGTAGAAAGCAATGATTACGACGAAGAAGGTTTGGACACCGACTAAGTGGAACAGCACCAGGCGCACATTATTGAAAACTAATAATTTTTAAAAATTAAATTTTAACGATTTCGTTATGTTTTAGGTTAAATCATCCCTTACAATATGTGATGTGGTGATTTTTGATGTGGCAGTAAAAAAAACACCATAAGAATAAAGTTATCAGCTTTGTTAGTTCATGACAATAAAGAGAACACCACGCAGAAACGCCAAAAAAATGTTGACAGTTTTTGTTAACGATTCATTGCTACTTCTAAGCTCATGTCTGATTCGAAAAATGTTTTTCCAGCAGCATCACGCCCAAAAATGTTTCCCCAAGTGATCCCAGACCAGTCAGACAGTTTGCAAATATTTTTCTAAAAGTTAAATCCAAATTTTAGAGCCGGAAAAAATTACAGCAAACTATCTGACTGATTGCTATCTTGATTTGTTGGGGTGGCCTCAGGTGCACATGTTCAGCTTCCGGCATCGGTGGGCAGGGGGTTGGACGCGGCGAAAAGTGGCGAAAAGAAAAAGAATATTTGCATAGATATATGCTGCCACTGTTTCGCGATTTTTATGTTTGTTTGTCAGTGTTAAAAAAGATTATGTTTGTGGAATGTCACCGCCATCACCCTATTTATAATATTTTTTGTTATTATTATTATTTTGTGGCGTTGCTCATCATCACCCAATACAAGTTGGGCCTGTAAGTTGTTTTGTTTTGTGAGCGCAGGGGAAGCTCTTATAAGTTAGGATTGGAGACTTGGGTAGGATCTCCTGAGGTACCTGCCAAGGTGTTCTGCCTGAGGTTTGGTGAAAGTTCTGGCGAGTATCTGGTGAAACGTCTGGGAGAGTTCTTAGTTTATTGTTTTTGTTAGCCTGTGGTCAGAACTGTTGCAACTTCCTTTGTCTAAACCCAAAGGCCAGTTACATCAACTCTCTCCCATAGAAGCCTAACAAGTGGTGGACTCTTAACGCCTCTCACGATGGATAAACGGAGAACCACTAGAAAAATAACTAAACCTCCTGGGTTTTATTTACAGACACATACCGGAAAAATCAAGAAGATGAGTATTCCGGTAGGAAAAACTTTGAGGACTCCTCCTAGGTCACATGAACCTAGTGTTTCGAATCTCGACTCTGCTGAAGAACATGCAGTGGTAGAACAGATTCAAGCACAGGCGCCTGAGACTGAAGGAAGGAGAGAGAGTAGAATTGCCGAAGTGGCAAGAGTTGAAGAAGAGTTGAGGAGAAGTAGTTTTGAGATGGCTAGACAAGCCAAGATCGAAACTACTGTAAGTGGTAGTGTCAAAGGTCATCAGACCTTTGAGAGAGAGAGACCGACGTCACCCCGGAAGTTGGTCCATCCGATGGCCGAAACGCTGGAGGAGATTAGATGGAAGTCGAAACCGGCGTGGAGGTCAAATATGGTGGACATGAATTATGACGAGTATTACGAGGACGCACCGGCGGATTTATATGACGATAAATATTCGAGGCGATAGGACCCCAAAATGGCGAATTGGATCTGATGAAAGGATCAAAGGGATTGAGTCGATCCCAAGGATTTATGAATTAATGCACTGGAGAAGAAAATCCAATTATTAATTAAAGTTATCGAAAGCGCGCAAATTCGAGAAAAGGAAACGGAAGAAGATCAACGGAAGAAGATAAGTGAGTCTTCTTACATTGAGAGTAGAGTAGAAAGAGTAAGTGAACCTAAGAGAGAGATTCATTCAGAGGTTTATGTAAGGTCTCAAGAGGATAGAGTCAAATATTTGAGTACAGATAGAGGTTGGACTGAGGAGCCGCAGAGTTCGAGGGATGCTGAACAAGCACAATCGAATGCCTACAGTTACTCAGAGAATAGGAGGTCTAGGGAAAGGAAGGTGACTATCTGCGATGAACCGTCCCAGGGAGAGTACAGGTTTTCTCATCCCACTCCTTGGAGAGATACTGCAAATAGAGCTGACCTTAGCCCTGAGAGGAGGAGAAAAAGGAAGTCAAAGAGTAGAAAGAGATCTCACAGATCAAGAGCTAGGAGTAGACATTACTCAGATAGTGATAATAGCAGTTCATCTACATCAAACTCTAGCTCAAGTGTAGAAGTTGATGTGAGAGATGTGGTAAAGGCCTTGAAACATAGACCTTTACATGATAGTATAAAGCCGACGGAGGCTTTGAAATTTCTTACTGATCTGGAAAGTGAGTTTCTGGAGAATACAGCAGATAAGGTCAAGAAGGAGTGTTTGAGAAGGTTGTCTCAGAACACGGCTAGAAGGATAGCGAGAACATCCTCAAGTTATACAGAAGCGCGGAGAAATATTTTAAAGTATCTCGCGCCGACTTATGATTTGACGATGCTCAAAAGAGAGCTATTCAATAGGAAACAGGAAGAAGGCGAGTCAGCCTTAGAGTTTTTAAAGAGGTTGAGTAATCATGTGGATCTGGTCTATGCAGATCAGACTGATCAAGTAAGGCAAGAGAATATTATTAATGCCTTTATTTATAAAAGTAGTCCGTTATATCAGACGGAGTTGCAGGATGTATTGCCATGGATGAAAACATGGCAAGACCTTGCATACGCCGTAACTCAGATTGATAAGAAGTATAAAAATGTGTTTACTACTTTTGGAGCCAAGGATAAACCAATTGTGGTGAATCAAGTTGTAGCTATGGAGGAGAAGTGCCCGGAAATTGCTTTTGTAGGGAATGCTAAGTATGGAAGTACTAAAAAGTATAACCAGAAGAAGTCAAGACCACAAAATCAGTTGCGAAAGGCAGTGGAAGAGGAGAGAAGTGAGGAGAGTGCTGAAGAGATGCAACTTGGCCCGTCGCCTTGTGATGTCAAAAAGTCTAACGAGGAGCAGGCCAAGGAGTCTTTTTTAGCTATTCTCTCAAAGGAATGGCTGCAATTGGTTCAAAAGGTGGATGAATTACAGGTTACTCAGAATGGAGCTTTAAAGGAGTTGACTACTGTGAAGACTGCGTCTGCTGAAAAGCAGAAGCAGTTGAAGCAGCAGAGACCCTACTGCATATATCATAAGAATAATACTCATGCTACGGAGGAGTGTAAAACATTAGCTTATGGGCGTCAGCAACAGCAACGCAGTGGATTTAACCGTGACATGTCTAATCAGTATTATGGTGGTGATAGGAATGCTTCATTTAGAGGAAGTTTTAGAGGTATGTTGTGGAGTGATTTGGCGTATTTGTAAAGCTCGTGTTGTTTTTGAAAAAAGATCCGCAAGTTCGAAGGAAAAGATCGTGACGAGACCCGCGAAGAGGCCTGGCTACGACATGAAGAAATAGTGAAAATGTTTTTCATTAGATTCGGTTGTACTGTAGCAAAAACGGTTGTGTTTTGCGTTTTGTCTGAAAGTGTGAGGCGGCTACTTGTACATTAGTAAAATCGTGTGAAAAGTGTGTTCTAGGTTGAGTCAAACTATTTGGAAAATAGTTTGAGTAAGCGAGTGAAACTCCTAAGCGGTTAAGATAATACGGCGCTAGTTTCGGCATCTGAAAACCTTTGACGACCTGAGGAAAGATCCCTGGATAAATTTGACACAGTGCTCTCTACGAGCCCGTCAATCTCCTGCGTTCGACTATCGTTGCGTTGATTCCGTTAAACACTCCGAGTGTTTCGTCTATAGCGTTCCGCACGCTCTTCTACGTTCCGTACGTCTCTTCTAAACGCGCGATAAATCGTCAAGCTACACAGCTTTGCGTTCCGTCATCTCTCTTCTATTTTCTCACGCACGACAGGTAGAGGTGGACCTCAATTTGGATTTAGAGGAAGAGGAAGAGCTGCCTATTATGTAGGATTCCCCGAAGAAGATCAAATGTACGGGTATGACCCAGAATTTGAGAGATACAGGGAATTCTGCAGACTTAGAGAGCAAGGCATCCAGTTGCAGAGGCAGCCTCAGTTGATGCTACCTGCATCAACTAGTCAACCGGCAATTCAGGCTAGTACTGTCCAGGATCAATCTTGATCATTTGTTTCGAACCAGTCCCAACCTAGTTCGCATAATGTAATGGTGACAAGCCGTACGGATGTGGATGATGAAAGCCAGCAGAGTAGAAACAAATCTTCAAGTTTGATTCTTGGAAGTATTATTCACCTGGATAAGGTGACACCTCTAGAAAAGGTAAAGGAAAGAGATTTGGCTCATGTAAAGTATGGAAGGAAAGTAACGGACGTGGAGAAAAGGTTGTTGGAAAATTATCCGAAGACGGTTCCATTCTACATAAATGTAGTTATTGGAGAAACGGCTACCAGAGCTTTAATCGATACAGGAGCTCAGTGTACGGTCATGTCTTCTAAGCTCTTGAAAAAGGCATTAGACGTTGATTATACAGTGTACC
Organism: Romanomermis culicivorax; assembly: GCA_963922205.1. Lineage (NCBI taxonomy): Eukaryota > Metazoa > Nematoda > Enoplea > Mermithida > Mermithidae > Romanomermis > Romanomermis culicivorax. The sequence continues at coordinate 1,980,075 of CAWUHX010000008.1, read as the reverse complement.
CTCATATTCTTAAAGTGACTGTAGCTGATGGAAAAATTGTGCATGCCTATGGGTATGTACCATTTTGTATGAAGACTGAATTCAGACATTTTCCAGTCAATGCTATAGTGTTGCCAGATGAAGGTGAGGACTTGATCTTGGGCACAGATTTTTTAGCACACCCAGATTTAGGTGTGGTGATTGATTTTAAAAGGAATGCCATGACAATACAAGGCATTGAAAAGAAGATTGACGTAGTTCAAGTTCCTTCTGTAACTACTGTGCAAACGGTAAAGGAAGAAGTGACTAAAGTCAGTGTGGCCTTGACTGATTGCATAAATCAAATTGTTTATCCAAAAGTTTGTCTACTAAAGACAACTGTTGCAATTGTCGCATGTGGGGAAACCTACATTCCATATGGAACAGATGTTTTGATGAAGGCAAAACTTTGGGATCAACATGGAGATGCCATGTTGAACGGAATTATTGTCAAATCAAAAGATTCTGAAACGAAGTTCAGAATGGAGAAAGCGGTTGTAGATGGATCACAAGAGGAGTTTGTAGTACTAATCTCCAATACCACGGGTTCTGCTTGTCAGTTTGAGAGAGATCAAATCATTGGCTATACAGAATCTATGTTAATTGAAGATGATGATACTTACAAGAAGGTGAAGGAAATGAAAAAGATAAAGGAGGAAAAGGAATATCAGACCTGCATGGTAAAGGAAGGAATGCCTGCATTATCAAAATCTGATTCCGTAGAGTTCTATACTTCACTATGCAAGATGATATCAAAGGTGAAAATTTCCGAAGAGCAAAAAATGGAAGCTATAGAGTCTTTGTTGAAGTACAGAGATGTCTTTAGCTTGCCTGGTGATCCGGCTACTACAACCCCAGCTCTGACATGTAAGATAGATACAGGAGATGCGAGACCTGTAGCAAAGAGATATTACAGAGCTTCTATTAATAGTCGGCCTGGAGTGAGGCGACATATAAAGGAGATCTTGGATCAGGGAGTGATAGAGCCCTCGAAGTCACCGTGGGCTGCACCTCTGTTCCTGGTTGGAAAGAAAGATGGAACTACGAGACCAGTAGTTGATTTTAGAGGTATAAACGAAGTGACCAAGGATGATAAATATCCCATCCTGAGAATGGATGACTATTTAGATTGCCTTGGAAGAGCTAAGTTTTATACGACTCTAGATTTGAAGTCCGGATATTGGCAGGTCCCGATGGAGGAGGAGAGCAAGGAGAAAACGGCTTTTATATGCCAGGAAGGCTTGTTTCAGTTTAAAGTGATGCTGTTTGGATTGAGGAATGCACCGGCTGAATTCCAAAGGATGATGGAGAGAATCCTTGGGGATTTGGTATGGAAAATTTGCCTAGTGTACATAGATGATATTATCATCTTCTCGAATACTTTCGAGGAACACTTAGAGAATTTGAAATTGGTGCTGGAAGCGTTGAGGAAGGCAAAGTTGACTCTTAAGCCAGAGAAATGTGAATTTCTTCCCGAGAAGGTGCAATTTTTAGGGCACATCTTGGATGCGAACGGAATTTCTCCGGATCCTAAGAAGGTCAAGGCGATAATGGAATTTCCATTCCCGGATTCTGTTAAGAAAATGCAAAGATTCCTAGGTATGCTACAATGGTGTAAGAAATTCATACCGGACCTAGCAGCACTAGCTGAACCCTTGTACAAATTAACAGGCAAGAAGGGAACATGGAATGTGACGGAGTTGCATTACACAACTTTTGAGAAGCTTAAAGTAGCATTGACCTCAGTACCTTTCTTAAGACATCCAATTTTAGATGGATCTGCGCGATTCATTCTTCAAACAGATGCCAGTGGAATTGCATTGGGAGCAGTGTTATGTCAAGAGACTGACTCGGAATGTTGGGTAATAGCCTACAATAGTCGAATATTCCGGGCAGAAGAAAGAAAGTGGTGCGCCACCAAAAGGGAATGCTTAGCTGTTTTATATGGCCTAAAAATTTATAAACATTATCTCTTGGGTCAAAAGGTCATGATTCAAACTGACCACAAACCTTTATTATCAATGAGGGTCGACACACAGACTAATGACAAACTCGAGAGGTGGTACACATTCATTTGCCAGTTTAATCACAAGTTGGAGTACGTGCCTGGCAGAAAAAATGCCATGGCTGATTTTCTCTCCAGGAAGGAGGAGCCAGATGAACAGAAAGAGAAGTTGCCACCAAAATGGGAGCTTATCTTTCAGAAAGGAGAAGTGAAATCTCTTCCTGAAGAGGAAGTCATTAACCAAAACCACAAAGTTTTAGTGAATCAACTTTGGAAACTCAGAGGAGGTGAAGTGGATGAGGCTGTAGGAGTCTTTACTTCGGTGAAGATGGCCACAGCTTCAGTGGCTTTGATGTATGGTGTTAGTGATCAGACTCGACTTAATATTTCTCCAGAATTTGATAACTATCGAACGCCTGAGAAATATGAAATCGAGGCGGTAGTCACTAGACATATGGCAAAAAACTTGCAGCAGGAGGAAAAAGGACATCCTCCTGGGCAAGCAAAACCTAAAGAGGAGGTAAAGAGAATTTTTGAACTGAAGGAGAAGGAGTTTGAAGAAGCCCCTCAAATTGAAGATGGTAGACCGAAAGGGCTTATCTCAAACACCTTGATGGCGCAGTTGCAAGGAAAGGATAAAGATTTAAAAGTGATCTTCGAGAAACTAGGTGCTAATAGCAGCACCAAGTCTCAAAGTAACTTTTATATCGATCAAGGGATACTATATATAGAGACTTTTGGCGAGGCAGAGGATCAAGTTGTTGTGCCCTCTGTTCTCAAAAAAGTTGTCCTACATCAGTATCATGGAGCAATGATGATGACGCCTCAAGGGTTTAAGAGAACCTTTGCTATTATCAAAAAGCGGTTCTGGTGGCTGAGCATCAAAAAGGATGTTCGGAGCTGGATCAGCTTTTGTCCGATATGTCAAATTGCAACTCCAGGAAAGGCTACTATACCGCCATTAAATCCAATTATTCCTAGAGGACCATTTGACATAGTCTCTGTGGATATTGTGGGAATCTCTCCCATGAGTGACAAGAGACCGTATGTGATAGTATTTCAAGACTACTTTACAAAATGGGTGGAAGCAGAAATGATTCCGGATCAATCTGCTGTAACTATTGTGGACAGTTTTCTTCGAAATATTGTGTTCAGGCATGGAACCCCAGTGAAATTGTTGAGTGATAATGGTTCATGCTTTACAGCTGATCTGATGATGTCAGTCTGTAAATTGTTGGAATGTCAGAAGATTTTCACAACTGCCTACCATCCACAAGGAAATGGAATGGTTGAAAGGTTTAACCAAACTTTGATCAAGCAGTTGTGAAAGGTTGCTATAGAAGATTCGGACAAGTGGGACAGATATTTGCAATCTGTCATTTTTGCTTACAATGCCACACCTCACACCTTAACAAGATGTTCTCCATTTGCCTTATTGAGAGGTCATGAGGCAAATTTTGGCATAAGTATTGGTGTAGCAAGAAACATAGTTCTGCCAATGAACTATGAGGCTTATAAGCATATACTAACCAACAGTTTAGTAGAAACTTATGAAGTCATTTCTGAGAATATCAAGAAAGCTGCGGAGATCAGTAAAAAGTTTTTTGACCGTAAAGCAAAAGCTCATGATTATTCCGTCAATGATTGGGTTTTGCTGAAAGTCGATAAACAGAAAAAACTGGGTCTGCCGTGGCAAGGACCGTTTGTTGTTACTGATAATAGCAGATTATCAGAGAACGTGCTTGAAATTACGCACTGGAGAGAGCCGCTGAAAAAGCAGGTGGTATCCGTGAGCAGGTTAAAGCACTTTTGCTACGAGACTGGCAGATGGCTGCAGTCTAACGACATGTCATCGAATGATGCGCAGTTTACTGTAGCTTCAAAAATCAGTAATTACAAACTGCCGTAGTGCATAGTGCTATTTTTCGTGTGTGTGTGTGTATGATTACCCCCCCCCCCCCCATATTTTTTCGTCCTGAATATTGTAATTAGGTACAAATTGTATTTAATTGTATTTATTTATGTATTTATTGTGTATTTATCATGTATTTTAAATTTTCCCTCATGTAAATCATAAAATTTTCAAAAATTCTTGATAAAAAACTGCTCTTCGCAAAAACCCAAAATTTTTAAAATTTTTTCACGGCCCAAAATTTTAAATTTCCCCGAGTCCAATTAATTTTTTCGGAGGAAATGGTTAGTTGTTGCCCATCAATTCCGTGAATATTGGAAGAATTGGAAAACCGCTGAGGTTTAGAGTGAAAATAGACAAAAAGTAGTGAAAGCGGAAAATTTGTCGATTTTTCAGCTCTTATAAAAAATTATCAAAAAATTTTTTCGAAAATTGATAGCGCCGAATTAGTAGAATTTGAGAAAGAAGTGGTTGGAATATCGCTACCCCCCAATGGATGCTGGACAAAGCAGTATTTGGTCACGGACCCCCACGTGACCTACGGTCAGCTGCAGGTGCCGCAAAATAATCAGTATTTTTTAGTCGATGGTAAGTGACCTAAGTTATTAAACTTAGTTAATCTAAAAAATTTATTGGGCAAAGCAGGATGTTATAGCCCACGGGTGTCTAGACGAAGGCCTAGACAATTGTAAAAATTAGTGGGAACAAATTTGTTCTGTCAAACTTGAAAAAGTGTGGCAAAGCTGCCCATAGCGCGAGAGTTGGACTTTTTGCGAAACTACATCATTCCTCTACACACATAGCAAGTTGAATAAATTCGTCTATGTGATGGGGAAGAAGTGGAGTGTAGCAACTAGTCGACTAGGGGTAGACAATTTCAAAATTATTTAAATTTTAAAATTCCATCTTTATCTAATTTTCTACGAATTTCCTCATTTTGGGTAAAATAGTAAATATATTTTTAAATTTCTTCTTGGAAATTCTTAATTTATTGGTTGGATAGGCTGTTTTGGGCCTTGGATTGAGAAGGCATGCAGTCAAATGATGGAAGACGCAGGTGGTCTGTGCATGTACTCCGGTATAAGGTAGAAGTCGGGGCCACACTTGTGTTTAACTATCTGCCAACACTAACCCAATATATGTTTGGTACCTTATTGTCCCCTGCTTGCAATTTTCTTTTTCCTATTTGTGCTTACTATCTGTGGTGAGGGTAGAAATTAACCGATGTGTGTCCGCTTCGAGAAATTTTCATTAAAAAGTTGTAAATATTTCGTCTGAATTTTTTAGACTACAACCTTAAATGCCTTGTCAGAGTCGGGGAATTAGAACGATGGTTCGCAATGAATTTCGGGAGATTTCCATTGGAATTGATGGAACCGAAAATGGTTGAAATAGGTAAGGTGGCTGAGATGATCGAAACCTTGAAGGAGAGTAGGTTTCGAGGACAGCCAATTATCGGTTTCGATACGGAGAAGGTTACTCAAGAGTATGTGAGTAAGGTTTTCGCGACTCCTGGTGTTATAACCCAAAAGGGAAGGAGTTCGCGAGAGTCATTAGCTTCTGGACGGTGACTTTTCGCGACTTCTGGTGTTATAACCCAAAAGGGAAGGAGTTCGCGAGAGACACCTTTGTTGTAGATACTACGACAATCATGCCGAAGGAATGGACGCTCATTCATGAGCTCTTAGATTCGGACATGCTTCTTGTCGGATACAACTTGGTTACAGATCTGGTTGCCATCTGGAACGTTAATGGCGCAGGAAGAAAGCACCAAGATGTTGATCTGACACCGGAGATCGAGCATAGAGTTACGTCTTCGTATGGCCGTTATTATGACGTAGCCAAGGTAGGAGACCAGTTGAATGGAAGATTTTTGGCAATGTCCAGGAAGTTGGGACTTTGCCCAGAGACTTTTAAGCTGAAAGGGTTGTTCATGGAGCTGTATCTGGCGGATATCGGTTATTATCAAATCCATTTCCATCAGAGAGCGCAACATGAACGATTCTGTAGGCATACTTTAACGCAGTTTGAAATAAGGTATTCAGCACTGGACGCCTACTACTCATTGTTGGTTTTCCTAGCGTTTTTCCACTATGAGTTAGCTATGGAAGTCGAGGTCGGATTCCAGTATTTTCCGCATGATTTGATGAAAGCGGATCAAATTCAAATAATGGCCTTCAGGCCATACAGGTTTTTTAACATGATACATGGCGAAAACTTTCCACAGACCTTTTGTGGAAGTCCAGAAGTAGAAGAGAGGCAGTCATCAGCTATTTATCACGTGATGAGACAGGAAGTGTATGCCCATATGGCTGCCCAAATGGATACCTCATTTGGAGGCTATATGGAGTACAGCTTCCCTCATTAGGAGGCAAATCCAAATAGAGGGAGAGACATAAGTATCCCTAAAGGTATTCATCCCGATTATACCATCAAAGAGAAAAGTAAGAATGAGGATGGGTATGATAAGATAAGTGAGGATGAAGGGTTTGAAGAAGCTTTGTCAGAAAAGCAGATTAGAACTCGAATTACGAAGAAGGTGATAGATATGGTTTATCAAGGGAAGAGTTTCAGTATACTTGATGAACCAGTATCTATGGTTTTGTATGAGAATTTCCTAAGGTATAGGAAAGAAACTAAACAGTTGTTGGAGATAACATCTCTGGAAGTTGATTAAGATGAATATGAACCAGTCAGAGTATCGAATGGTAAAGACTCGTACGTAAGACAACACTGGAGTATGGATATCGCTCCTTATTCTGAAATATTGATTGAAGACAATTTTAAGAATTTGGAGGCAGTGTGTAATAAACTTCCCCTTACATTTCATCTATTTTGGCCACATTGTAGAGAGGAAGTAGAGGAGTACCTTACCTCTCTCCTTGACCACAACTATTTGAGATCCTTTAGCCCTGAGGGAAAGGAGCAAATCTTGAAGATGTTGTGGAGGGGAGATAGGTACGGTCAGTATTTATCGTTTTTGAATAGTCTTCCAGTGACAGAGGTGCATACGCCAACCAAAGGTGATGCGATTACATGTTGGGGAAATTGTTTCGGATTTTTGCCGATCTGATTTTGGCCCAAGACGAAATTGTGGGAGCAAAGACCGGCAAACAGGAGGAAGGATTTGGCGGAATGTCCACAGTACAAAGACAACCCGTACTGCTATCAAAGGTTTTATTTCCATCAAATAGCCGTCCGAGTGCCAGGTTTGCGATACCCGATAGATATGAGCGAGGATGCTACAAAGGAGAATCAAAAGAAAAGCGTGTTAGCGTATCAACGGGAATATGTTCCAGGTTACGAACTGCCATTTTTTGAGCCGATATTTTTTGAGCCGATATATCCAGGTTACGAACCGCCATATGCCAACCGAATGCAGGAACACCAACAAACTGCAGTGGATATGGCAGCAAAGAGAAGGTTGTCTGATATGGTTCAGAAGTTTTCTGGTAAATTCCAGAAAGCTGAGGATGAGGAGGGGCAACCCTTCAAGATTCCCATTTTAACGGAAAGACAACCTAGAGATACATCCAGGACTAGGAGCCAGCACTCGCAACAATCGTCTCACTCGCAGGGTGGGCAACAGCCTGGAGTATTCAGATTACCATACGCAAATCAACAGAGTCAAGGAAGGTCCAGTACCTCAGCTTCTGGAGTATCTTCGGTAAGTCCCACTCAGGGCTCATACCAGAGGGGAACTGGAGGGGGATATGGCCGAGGCCGGGGTCAGGGACAGGGTCAAGGAAGACCCTTCAGGATGGTTAATCTGCAACGGTATAGAGGTCAGGCGATGGGTGGACCCCCTCGTGCGACCCAACCTCGAGGAGTTTTTGGGGGATTCCTCAGGGGTTGTGGAGCTCGGGGTGGTCCCTACCCTCGCCGTGGTAGCTTCCAATATGGCGGTTATGGTGGTGGCAGGCAACAATAATTTCATATAGCGGCATCGTTTTTGGACCAAAATTTATTATTTCATACAAATTTTATTTCAAAAAACACAAAAATACAAAAACACAAATAAAATACAAAATACAAAAAATATATATTATCTCGTTTTATTGTTGCTTTAAAATTTTAAATTTTTTTCTCCTTTCCGGTGCCCAAAAGTTGCACTTCAAAAAAAAAAAAAAAAATTTTTTTTGAAAAAAAAATAATTTTTTGCAGCATGACGCACTACTATTTTTTTGCAGTTTCAATTGAACTGGTAGCCTTATTGGGATTATCGGGCTGTAAGCATTTTCGACCATTGGGAATTCGATGGACGCAATCACTTTACACCAAAAATGATACCGGATGTGAACAAGCGTATTTTCGTTATTTTTTAGTCAAAGGTGTTTTCGACCGCGAGGAATTCAATATATTTCGTCACTCTACACAAAAAAATTATCCCGAGTGTAAACAAGCATTTTTGCTGATTTTTTGGTGGAAAGGGTTTTCGAGCACGAAAATTTGATGAATGTGATTACTTTACACAAAAAATTATCTCGGGTGTAAACAAGCAAATTTTCGTAATTTTTTGTAGGAGAAGTCTTCGACCACGGGGAATTTAATGAATGCGATCACTTCACACACAAAATTATACTGAGTGTATTTCAAATGTATTTCTGCGATTTTTGAGGGAAGAGGTTTCTGACCATGCAGAATTCAAAGGACACAGTCACTTCACACAAAAAATTATTCTGTGTGTGAACAAAGGTGTCTCTGCGGTTTTTTGGGTTGAGGATTCCTTGATTATGGGGAATTCAATGGAAATGGTCACTTTACACTCCGTTTACAGTGTGTTTTAAGTTTTATGCGGTTTGAACATTATTACTTTCACCGAAAGTAAGAATTCGTAGCTTTAAGATTTTTTATTGTTTCTTTGATGTAAAGATGACCAAATTTAAAACTTCAATGCGCTTCTATAAAGGTTTTCATGAACGGTTCAGGCCCACTAAGAGGAGGTGAACTAGTTTATTAGAAAATGCCCCGATTGGGCAGAAAAAAGAAGAATATACTAGTTGCCAAGCTAGAAAAAGGATTGAACTAGATTTTTGAGAAATTGGGTTGGAGTTGGAAAAAATTCACTTTCGTTATATTGGATTTTCATTCTTTCTCAAAAAAAATTTTCCATGTCTGTGAAAAATTATATTCTGCAACTGAGTGCATCAACACACTTTCCAACAAAACATGTTGGGGATGTGCTTACGGCAGTAGCAATCCCACATCTATGCAAAATTGGTGAATCGACAAAGTTACGATTCGACCAAAAAGAGAAATGTTTATCATTCTTATACTTTTGGTGTGTTTCGGGCGAGTCGCGTCCGTTCTAAATTATATTTGTACTGTTTCGCCTAGTAAAGGCCGACGCTGACAGCCCCACACCATATTTACATATTATTATCATTATAATTATTTATTATTTATATTATTATTACTCGCGCATTGAGCGGTTGGAGGGAGTCGTCTTACACGGGTGCCAAGCCAAGGTAAAGCCCCAGTCCTTTGGATATTATTGAAGTGAGTTCTATTTATTTGTGTGAACCTTTAGGAGGCATCCGGGGAGACCCTGAGTGCCCTTCGATTGCAAGAGTTAGAGTTTCCAGTTACTTATTAGTGACTGAAGGTTGTGTTTATTTCTGCTTAAGGACTGTTGCACTGTGTTCAGTTGATTGCTAATAGGAAGCTCCTTTGAGTGACCTACAGTAGTTGATTGAGTACAAGCCGATAGGACTTGAGTTATATTGCTGACGTCTTCGGATCTAAGCAGAGAAGTAAACATAACAAGTGGTGGCTTCTGACACTTGCAATACGGAAGAGCGCAGAGTCACTCGAGGTGTCACAAAACCTAAAGGTTTTTACAAAGACTTAGGGCTCAAAATGTCCAAAAATGCTGAGGATCTAGCCTCTGGTACGACTTTACCGAGGACTCCGCCTGGTGTAAGGCATGATGAGTCGGATAAATCTTTCCCACTGCCCGTGGTATCTAATACTACGAGCAAGCGGAAAGGCTCCGATTCAAGTGCCATAAGCCAGCGGGCTGAGGTAAAATTGGACCCAGTAAGCGCTCCCACTTCCGTAGCGCCTATAATGGCCAGTAATAATATCAATAATATGGCCACGGCAAAGGAACTATTGACTGCCGACGATAGAGACGCTCAATTATTAGCGCCTATTGATAGAAGGCCGAAATTGGCCGAGGATCATATTGATCCATTTGATCAATTTAGAGAGGAACGTTTTCGACGACCTCGACAGCGATTTGATACGTATCATCGCGAATACGTTAACGAAAATTTGGATAATATTCGGGACGATTACCGTCATGATCCGTTGGACGATTTACGATTCGAAATGAGTCAAAAGGACGACGAAATTCGACGACTAAACGTCAAAATTGATAAAATGGCCGATTCGATGGTCGGAGTCCAAGGACTATTGGAAAGATTCGTCCTGGATCAAAAGGAAAGGGATATCCGAGTGAGTATGACTACAGACAGACCATTGCAAACTCAGGATATGTGTAGAACTTTGCCAACGACGTCTGCAACCTGTATTGCCAATGACCAAAGGTTACGGCAGATGGAAGCAGATATGTCAGAGCAAAAGTTCACAGTCAAACCTGCTGTGAAATCAAAGGTTTCTACGGAAAAACGGGTAACTGAACCGCTTGCTGTTCGAGAACAAGCAAGTGATATAGTTGCTCAATTTTTCCAAGAGGCTGATGAGGAAGCAGCAGGTAGTCATAAGGAAAGCAAACATACTACGTCGAAGCACAAACGATCCAAGAAGTCCACACGAGGAAATTCATCAGATTCTGATGACTCCTCAGTGGATGGATTGGAGCCTACTGTGTCAGATATAGTGAAGGCCGTAAAGCCAAAGCTACTCCTCGATGACATGACTGAGACACAAGTTCTCAGCTTCCTAAATGATTTAGAGGCAGAATTTACTTCAGAAACTACTGATAAAATGAAGCTGGCTGCCTTACGAGCGCTTTCTAAGGGTGTACCGAAAGCTACTGCCAAAAGGTTCAAAAGTTACGAAAAAGCCCGAAGAAAGTTGCTCAAAGTGCAAGCTCCAGATTCAAATGTCGGTATGCAAACTAGGGAGCTGATGAACATAAAGCAGGAATTTGATGAAGCTCCAGTGAAATTCCTCAAGAGAATTAGTGTGCTAGTAGATAGATTATATCCTAATAAGACCGAAGAGTTCAGAGATCGTTTTATAATTGATACCTTTTTGTATAAAGCATCTGAAGAGTATCAGATGGAGTTGCTAGATCAAAGAGAAAAGTATGAAACATGGCACGATTTAGCAGAGGATGTGCACAAGATTGATAAGCGGAACACAGCTGCTTATAAAAAGAGAGGAACTCCGGAGTCTCCAATTGTGATAAATGAGGTGACGATGGGTGAAGGGCAAGCTGAAGTGGCTTATGTCGGTAGAAATAAATTTGGCAATGCCCCACAAAGGCAGTTTCAAAATAAAGCTATGCGACAGCAAGCAAGGAGAGAGAAGCAAGCCCCGATCCTAGTGTCAGAAAAGAAGGATTCCGATACTTCTATAGAAGAGAGTAACTCACAGGGGACTCAAATGGCTACTACTCCCCAAAAGGGAAAAGAGCCTGAGGAACCTAGCAGTGATTCTGTTCTAGCAAAGTTATCACAGGAGATTGCGAAGTTGGCTCAGTGTTATCAGGAGATAAGCCAAAAAACTGATGCTAAATTGAATGAAATTTCTGCCAAAGTTAATAAGGGCAAACCCCAAAAACCTGGTGGAAACGAGTTCAGGAAACCATATTGTCGATACCATAGAAATAATTCTCATGACACGTCCGAATGTAAAACCCTTCAATGGAAAAATGCACAAGGACGTAATTGGGATAATCGATATGGTGGAAACAGAGGTTTCAGGCAACAGTTTGGAGGCTTTAGAGGAGGATATGTTGGCGGGAGCAGTAGAGGTGCTCATGCCGTAGGTTATTATGGTGATACCATGGATTATGATACTTATCAACGATTCATGGATTACCAGAATAGATTGCGGAATGAGCAGCTCTATATGGCACCACAACTGCCAGCCCCTAGCCAACAGCTGATGATCACAGCTCCCCCTCAAGGTCAGGTTCAAATCAGTAACCCTAGCCCAAGTGTGCAAGCCATTTCCAGTAGTCAACCATCCACGTCCAGTCAGACAGAGTTGGGATCTGCTGGAGGTGTTAATAGCATTGCCACTACGGGTCAAGGTGTTAGTGAGATGAAATGGCCTGGAGTATTGAAGTGTGCCATGATGAAAGAAGATTATTCAAAGGTTACGAAAGCGTTCAAGCATGGGATAATTCCTAATCAGGAGGAACGATTAAGGTTTTCTAAATTCCCTCGAACTCTCCCATTTCACATTAATGTGACCGTATGTAATACTAACACCAAGGCTTTAGTGGATACTGGTGCTCAGTGTTCGGTGATGTCTTCATGGTTTCTTAAGGAAGCTTTTGATGAAGAATATACCGGATATCCTGAGATACTAAAAGTCACTGTTGCTGATGGTGCAGTAGTACATGCACATGGTTACATACAATTCAAAATGCATTGTGAATTTGGAGTTTTCTTGGTGAAAGCCATAATCATTCCTAATGCGGAGGAAAATCTCATAATTGGAACGGATTTCTTAGCACATCCAGATGTTGGAGCAATGATTGATTTTGGTAAAGGTATCATGAAACTTAATGGAGTTGAGAAAGCTATAAGTGTTGTACCTAAAGATCACGCGAGTCATATACAAGCTATTGATTGTATAGGGGAAGCACCTATAGTACATTCAAGTCCTGAAGAGGATCAATACCCCAGGATCTGCCAATTAGGTATAGTGGTTCCAGTGGTATCATGTACGAAAGTATATGTACCACACGGAACTGATGTGCTTATTAAGGCAAGGTTATGGGAACGATCGTCTAAAACAGATCTCAATTGTTTGGTCATAGATGGAAACAAAGAAGAAAAGAAATTCAGAGTTGATAGCACACTGGTTGATGGTAAACGGGAAGACTTTGTTCTGATGATTTCGAATAATACGGGTTCCGGATGCCAATTGCAACCTAATCAGGTTGTAGGCTACTGTGACTCAATATTACAAGAAAATTCAGGAGTATCAGATGTACAAAGTACGAGTTGTGGGATATTTAGTGTTGAAGATAATTTTAATGCCACTCCCAGAATGTCCGTGCATGATGCATTGGCATTTAGGGAAGCGCTATATAAAATGATCTCCAAGGCTGATATCAATGAGGAATTAAAGGAAACAGCTGTAGCAAAACTGTCTAAATACAGGGATGTTTTCAGCTTACCCAATGATCCCTTAACTACAACACCGTATCTTACGTGCAAAATTGATACTGGTAATGCAATGCCAGTGGCAAAACATTATTACAGAGCTCCCATTAACCAAAGATCAGGGATTAGAGCTCAAGTCCAAGACATGTTAGATAAAGGAGTTATTGAACCCAGCCGGTCACCGTGGGCTGCTCCACTTTTCCTAGTTGGGAAAAAGGATGGTTCCACGAGACCAGTTGTGGATTTCAGAGGTATAAATGAGGTAACTAAGGATGATAGGTACCCTATACCTAGAATGGATGATTATTTGGATTGTCTAGGTAATGCCAAATTTTATACCACATTGGATCTAAAGTCTGGATATTGGCAAGTCCCACTTGAGGAGAGTAGCAAGGAGAAAACTGCATTTATATGTCAGGAAGGCCTATATCAGTTCAAAGTTATGCCTTTCGGACTTAAAAATGCACCTGCAGAGTTTCAGAGAATGATGGAGAGAGTGTTGCATGGTCTAGTCTGGAGAATCTGCCTAGTGTATATTGATGATATCATTGTGTTCTCCAAAACTTATGAGGAACATTTGGAGAATTTAGAGTTGGTCTTGCAAGCTCTTCGGAAAGCAAAGCTAACACTTAAACCGGAGAAGTGCGAATTTCTTCCAAAAAGTGTTCATTTTCTTGGACACATACTGGACGAAAATGGAATCTCACCAGATCCGAAAAAAGTGAAGGCTATTACGGAATTCGAATTTCCCAATAGCGTTAAGCGTATGCAACGATTTCTGGGGATACTGCAATGGTGTAAGAAATTTATCCCAAACCTTGCAAATCTTGCGGAACCGTTGTATAAGCTTACCGCTACGGGAAAGAAGAAGTTCCAGGCAACAGAGGAACATCGCCAAGCGTTTGAGAAACTGAAAAAAGCACTCACCTCAGTGCCATTTCTACGGTATCCTGTTTTGGATGGAACTGCGGAGTTCATTCTCCAAACAGATGCCAGTGGAACCGCACTGGGAGCAGTACTTTATCAGAAGACTAAAGATGACCAATGGGTAATAGCCTATAGCAGCCGAATCCTTAAGGAAGACGAGAGGAAGTGGTGTGCTACAGAGCGAGAATGCCTAGCGGTTGTCTATGGTCTTAAAGTTTACCGGCACTATTTGTTTGGACAAAAAGTATTGATCAAAACTGATCATAAACCTCTCTTATCTATGAAAGTAAATACTCAAACCAATGATAAGTTGAAAAGATGGTATTCCATTATAAATCAATTTAATCATAGGTTGGAGTATGTGCCGGGTAGACAAAACGCAATGGCCGATTTTCTCTCAAGAAAAGATGAACCCGAAGACGCTAAGGACAAAAACCCACCAAAATGGGAATATGTCTTCAAAATTCAATTTCGTAATTTCGGAACTCAAACCAATGAAATTGAAACCCAAGTATTGGTACAACAATTCCAGAGGATGAGGGACGAAGAGGTTGAAAGTAGAGACGAAAAAATTGTCCCCCAGCAGACCAAGGAATTGACGGATATCCAGGAATTGACGGTAGGAAATGACAACATTGCACCAACTACCAAAGATGTATTGCAGAGCAGAAATGAAATGCAGAAGCTTACGGTAGTTGATGCAGTCACAACTAGAAGACAAGCAAAACTTCAGGATCAAAATGCACAGAATCAAGGACAGGGTACATCTGTACCAAATGATCCTGAAAACATTGCTTGGCTTTTCCCGAATAAAGAAAAGGAGTTTGAAGAGGTGAAGGAAGAAGAAAAGGAAGAAAAGGATGATGATAAGATCGATTATCCAATTGATCTAAATGTTATCGCTCAATTGCAAAAAGAAGACACTAATCTTACCCCAATTTGGGAAAGATTAGGGGTCAAAAGCACTACGAAGTATCATAGTGGATTCTATGAGGATAACGGAGTTCTTTATAGGGAAACTGAGGGACGTGGCCATGATCAGATCGTGGTCCCGAATTCCCTCAGAGACAGCATACTTCACCAATACCACGGAGCCGTTATAATGACACACCAAGGGTTCAAAAGAACTCTGGGTATTGTCAAACAGCGGTTCTGGTGGCCTGGCATTGAAAAAGATGTCAGAAATTGGTTGAAGTTTTGTCCTGTCTGCCAAGTGGCTACTCCCGGTAAAAGCTCCATATCCCCATTGATACCCATTATACCGGAGGGTCCCTTCGATATTGTGTCTGTGGACATAGTAGGGATTGCTCCCTTGAGGGAACGTCGCCCATATGTCATTGTCTTTCAGGATTATTTCACTAAATGGGTTGAAGCTATATTGATTCCTGATCAGACGGCTGAAACCATAGTGGATGCATTCTTAGAGCATGTGATATTTAGGCACGGTACCCCAAGAAAACTTCTTAGTGATAACGGATCTGGATTTAATTCAGATCTCATGAAAGCAGTCTGTAAACTGTTAGAGTGCAGAAAAATTTTCACAACAGCATACCACCCACAGGGTAATGGTATGGTTGAGAGATTTAACCAAACTCTAATAAAGCAGCTGCGAAAAGTTGCAATTGAGGATAACAATAAATGGCCAAGGTACCTCAGTGCAGTGGTATTTGCTTATAATGCCACACCTCACGCAGCAACGAAATGCTCGCCATTTTCACTGCTGCGGGGGCATGAAGCTAATTTTGGTATCAATTTCACTGCTGCTCTTAGAATAGTCATGCCTAATGACTATGAGGCTTATAAGTATGTTTTGACTACCCATCTTACAAATTTGTACGAAAGTATCGCCGAAAACATACAAAAAGCCGCTAAGGACAGCAAGAAATATTTTGATAACAAAATTAAAACTTCTGGTTTTAAAAATCAAGATTGGGTTCTGTTGAAAGTAGACAGACAGAAAAAATTGGGGTTACCTTGGCAAGGACCATATATCATCATCGATGATAAAAGATTGAAAGACAATGTGCTCACAATAGCGCATTGGAATAACCCGCTTAAAAAGCAGGTCGTATCGGCAAGTAGGCTAAAACACTTTCGATACGAAGGTACCAGATGGTCTCGACACGAAATGTCGCAGGTCTTCCGGGATACTCCAGTTAACGCAACTGGAAATCCCGCCGAAACCGAAGATCATCCGGTCATTATTTCAGTGTCTAAAAATTTTTAGCGGAAAATGCCGTATACGTGTATTTTATGTGAATAAAATTTTTATTTTCTGTGTTATTTAACCGATTTATATTCGTTTAATACCTTTCTTAAATTTTGGGTAGCGAAGGGTCAAATTTTCAGAATAATATTGTTAATTTGTACACCCGACGCTAAAAATTTTTGGATTACATTTGGGAGGTTTACGACCAATTTTCATTTTCAATTTCAAAAGTCGTGTTTTTCTTGTGCTCCGCGTCGCACAAAATTTTCGGAACAAATTTTTTCGTCCAGCCCAAGGACCCGATAAAATTATTTTTGGTAATTTCGTATATTGTATCGATATTGAAGTAACGATAAGTGTTCTTTAACATTTTGTTTACTTTAGAAGATACAACGCGGAATTTTAGAAAAAATTTAAAAATTTTTTAAAATGTCGAAATTAGGCGTTGCGCCTTTCGCGCGAAATTATTGCGCACACGCCGACCACATCAAGGCGGGCCAACCGCAAGGCCGCCAAAACAATCGTTATTTTTTGACCGACGGTAAGTTTTTATTTAATTATTTCTTGGTATGTGGGACGAATTCGCCCATTTAGGTGTCTTAGGAATGATTTCTTCACGCTCAATTTTCTGAATGGGCCAACCAAGGGGAAAACGAGTTCGAAGAAAAGTTTCTAAAAATGTTAGGATAGGTGAAAAGAAAAAAAACCTAATGGATTTACGGCCCTAAAAAGCCAAAATCTAATGGTTTTTACCTTGGATCCGATGCCGAAGCATTTATTTTTTGGTTTTATTAAAGCCCCTGGTTTACTAAATTTATTTCTTGGATTAATTAAAACCTTAATTGGTTATTTATTCATTACTTAATTTTGGTACCGAGGCGTGAAGTTATCGCTAGGGTAAGTGGTAAATTGACGGCGGCCGACGTCGAGAAGCGAAAGGTGGCGCAAATGTGAGGTTCCTGAAAAATTGGTGTAGCATTTGCGTTAATCACTGGGCCTGCTTACTTTATGACTTTGACACCTAACCTCACTAATTAATTTATTTTTCCCCACGCTAAATCTTTTTCCTAATTTGGTGCCGGTCAAAGTTGATTATTTATTTGGTGGTGGTGGCCTGATGCCTGATTTATAAAGGGTCAAGGGGCAAATTCTTTTTGATTTTTAGATTATAACATCAAGCGTCTGGTCCGCGTCGGAGAAATCGAACAATGGTTCGCCGGCGCGATGGGTTATTGGCCGCAACGACCAATGGAACCCGAACGGGTTCACGGCGGCAACGTCGAACCGATCCTGAAGCAATTGGCCACAAGCCAGTTTCGGGGGCTAGGCGTTGTCGGATTTGACGTCGAAAAGGTCAAGAAGACCGAGGTATGTATTATACCTTATAAGGTAGCGATCCAGAACCCGGAAGGGAAAGAGTTCGCTAGGCTGGTGTCATTTGCACACATAGATGGTTCCAGCTTTGTGATCGACCTTACAACATTGAAGCCGCAGGAATGGGATCATTTGATTTCATTCCTGGCATCGGTGGATCGTTTCTTGGTCGGTTTCAAAGTTGTGGACGATCTGGTTGCAATTTTGAACGTCTATGGATCCGGGTCAGGGGCCTCGGCTCATGATAAGACGAAAATTATACAAGCCCGTATACTCCAAGGATTTGGAAAATATTGGGACTGTGAAATTTGCGTCAGATTGATGACGGGGCCCATGGCCAATCACGCTCGTGATTTAGGATTGTGTCCTGAAAACCTTGGGTTAAAAGGACTTTTCACCGAATTTTACTTGGCTGATGTCGGCAAATACCAATGCGACTTCGGTGACAAAAAGATTCGAGAAAAGTTCTTGGCCCCCAAGATTCAAGACACAGAAATTGTGTATGCTGGCCTGGACGCCTATTATTCAATTGCCGTATTTTTAGGGTTCTTTCACTACGGGTTTTGCGGTGAATTGAGTGGGGTTACGGCAACGTACCCCCATGATATTGTATCGCCGGCCCAAGTGAAGACCTTGGCCTTCCGTTTCTATACGGTGTACTCTCAAGACCTAACGGGGTTCGAGGATCGAAACTTCGTAGATGAGAAGGACATCGTAAAGAGGCAGTTGTTCAAGGTCTACCATATGATGCGGCAAGAGGTAATGGCCAGGTGGGCCACACAATTTCATAATGACTTGCCAGAATATGCGTGTCCTGCGGATATTAAAAATCCCGCTAAAGCTACGGACCACACTTTACTGTCTGGGATTTACCCCAAGGCGCTAAAAGCTGGTCCAAGCAAGAAGAAAACAAATCAGTGGGAGGACGTAAGTGATCCGGAGGACATGGATACAATGGAACAACAAGTCAATAGGACAAACGAGGTGATAAACCGACTGCACACAGAAATGTTGCAAGGGGTTTCATTTTTCAAATTAACGGATCCTGTAGATGTTGTATGGTATATCACAGCCGGTCTGGCCATGAACAAGACTCCTCGACAGGACTGGTCGAAGCAGCTTCAATCGTTTCAACTCAGAACGGACTGCTACGAACCAGTGGAAATCGACACCGGTATGGCTAAGTACGACAGGGATCATTGGATGGCGGACTTGAGGAATTATGAGCATGTCATGGACTCAACAAAGTTCCCTGCGTTGGAAAAGGCATGCAACTTAATTCCTCTACCATTCTTTGTTTTCTGGCCTCATAGCCGTGCCGAGTACGATTACATACTGAGGGAATTATTGAATTATAATTTCCTCAAATCCTACTCGAAGGAGGATGCAGAATTAATAAAGAGGATGGCATGGAAGACCGATGACAGGGTTTTACAGAATTACGACATAGTAGCATCCTTACCGCCAACGGAACCTGAACATGCTGTAAAAGGCAAAAGGGTTACGACCTGGCAAAACAGGTTTGGTTTTATGCCTATTCGGTTGCGCTTGCGCGACAAAATAGGTTCTCCAATTTCGACGGAAAAAGCAAAGGACAATATTACCCATAACAAGGATTATTGGGCCAACTGCTTTTTCTACGTCAGATTCTACTATGCGGAATTCGGTAGTAAAACCCCGTCACTGCGATATGGCCTATCACCAGACACGCCTACTCTTCAGACGGGTCAGATCAGATGTATACCGGCGGATTATCCGTTGTATACTATTGAATTTCCTGAAAAATGTGTTCACCGGAGGCCTCTGCCGTCGGAATTACCCATGGTTACCTATTCATACGGTAATCAAACCAAACAATCCGATTTCAGGACGAAATCCGATATACTAGACCCTGATAATGAACCCACAGTTCAAACGGGTCTAGTGGACGAGGACGTCACGGAATTGGAGAGTGAGGAGGAAGATAATTCCGCATTCCTGGGAGAGGAAAGCTGCAAGGAGGTTGACGACGAAGACGCATTATTGTATATTTCGATCGCCGACCCCCAAGTAGCCGAATCTGCGGTCACAGCACCTTCTGTCACGCAGTTGCAACCGCAACCACAAGTTGTGACGCAGCTGCAGACGGAAATGCTGCCGCCGCCGCCTGGCTTACCTACACCACAAGTCACACAAACATCTATGGATGCAAGTCAGTACTTGTCTAGTGTAGAAAGTCGAGCGCAATCGGAAGAAATTCCGATTACCCAGGACGAGCAGAACGTCTATGATCAGGCATATATTAATGAGTACATGGATGCCGAAGGTGGAAAGAAGACAGAGGAAGAGCAGACGGCAGGGATACCTAGCCATACTGTGGTGGAAACACCACAAGAGCTAGCGGCCCGGCTGGCTGAAGAGGATAAGGAAATTCAAGTATTAGCCTTGACCTGGGACACAGAAGGTGTTCCCGGATACTATACTGCTGAGGCGATAAAAAATATGAAAATAAAAGGACTAAATGATAGGCAAATTTTCGTTAACTTGAAAAAGAAACGAAAAACAAAAGCCCGTCAGGAGAAGAAGAAGGTGGAAAAGGCAATTGCGCAGCCTGCAAAGGTTACGCAGCCGAAACCCGCCAAAACTTCTGCTCCGGCTTCAGCAACGGTATCCGTGACCACCGTGTCTTCGACTACTCCGGTATCGCAGACTGTCTCTACAGGTACTTTATCGATGGCAACGAGTCAGTCCACGCAATTTGTGTCGCAGGCTACGGACACCTCTGCTTCCGGACGGCGTCAGCCTAAGGTGCAGGGAGCTCCTAGCAAGCCACAGGTTGCAGGACAAAAAGTTCAAATCTTTACACCAGGAAAAATAAAGCCGTTAACTCTGGTTACTGTTGACCCAAATCAACAAACACCAGAAATGACGGTGGAGTTATTCCGGGATGTATTGCTGGACTTTTGGCAAGTAACCAAAGATAAAAGTAGAGCCAGAGGTCCAATTTCTTTTGCTACACCGGAATTGGCGAATTATTTCTGCGACGAGCAGTTCGAAGACCCAGAGATTTGGCTGATGGTCAATAAGGCGGTCAGGACTATATACAAACTGTATCAGCCACAGTTTGATGTCCAAGGTGGATTTTTATACGACTCGCGAAATATTCCAGAGCCACTATGGGATAGGATCATTCGTGAGATTGTCCTTGAATGGCTCACGGAATATCGAGCGAGCGTCGTATTTGCAGCTGTCAGATATTTATGCATGATGATATTCCTTATGCTTGACTATGCACCGCTTACGGCTGAGCAGATCGGTAAACGATCAGTCTCAGCCAAAGTGTTTGCAAACATCATGCTGTTACAGGAATATCGGAGTGCCACTGCTTCGGATGTTTTCAAGACAGCCTATCGCTTGGTGATGTATAATTACAGTCAACAAGCGGCGGAGATGGATGTCAAAAGGTCAGGTAGCCCAAGTCCTCCGACTACTGTTAAGTTTAGCAAAGTTCAGAACAATGCGGGACAGACCTTTCGGGCACCCGGACCCGCAAGCAGTCAAACTGGTGGTCAAGGAGCCACGGTTGGTATAGCCAACCAGGTCTTCGCTGGCCCCAGTTCTGGCACTGGGCAAGCCTCCAGAACCGTTCCGAAACAACAGCAACCTATACAGCATCTACAGGGTGCTAGGGGAGCTCGTGGAGGACGGGGAAGGGGTGCCCAACCAGGCCAGTTTCATTTTAACAATCCGAACAGGGGCAGAGCTGGTTACGTTGGTGGCCGAGGTATATACCGAGGACAACACCCTCGTGGTGCATTCCGAGGTCGCGGAGGTCATCAACAAGGCCAGCAGCAAGGCGGCGGGCAGCAACAATAATTTTTAGCCGCCAAAATTTTGGTCAAAAATCCTCCATTCTTGACTTCATTTCATTTATTCAAAAAATACAAAAAACACAAAAACATAAAAAATCACAAAAATCCAAAAACATTATAAAACATAAAATACAAAAATATTATTTAAACTTTTGGTTGTGTTGTTGCCTTTCAAAAAATCTCATTTTTGGCCAAGCTCATCGCTTGAGTCCACATTTTTGGTTTAATTTTCTTTCACTTATTTTGCATTTGTTATTTTTTCTTGTATTTTAATCTCGTCATTTTGCCTCGTATTTTTCTTGTCGTTCTTTCGGTGTCTTGTAAATTTTTCTTGTTATTTGTGCCTCGTATTTTAAAATTTTTTGCTCAATTTTCTCGCCCTACTAGTTTTGTAAATATTTGTTCGCCATATCGTATTTTAAATTTTTTCGTACAAAAATTG